>JAAGWQ010000027.1:0-148093 GCA_013396295.1 Fusarium heterosporum | reverse complement strand
CCATTTCTTATGGTACCCTGGGCAAGGGATAATCTAGCCTTCCAATGCTCGTACGTCTTGCCAGTTGGGACGATGATAGTGATTTTCCCCCTCTTCAAATACACAGTTACCCAAAAACAGCGATTCGACAAAGCGATTACAACATGATTGTAAGTGTACAGGTTACTCCTTTCTATGACAATCAATCTAGTCTGACCATACACCTCCCGATGGTAGTCATGATATATTCTTTCTATGAAGATCGTGGAAAAGGAGGATCAAGGCAAAGAAGAAGAGGCTCTTTAGGTAACAGAAGAAGAAGAAGAGTCCTAGGGATATTAAGAGTAAAGCTTCGACTTACATTAAGGGTAGCTTGCTGCCAGCATCAGTGTCTTGTTTATCTCGGGACTGTGTCTTGATCAATCGACCCCCTATCTCGTGTGTGACGGGCACAGCGGCAATTTTGATGTCCACGTCTGAGTCACAACGAATGCTCCTGGAAGTACTCCGCGTGATTACAATGAAAATTCTATCCCTCGCCAAACATGGTGTCTTTTTGATCCGGCCGAGGACTCCCACTGCAACAATAGTATGGCCCCTTGAGCCTTTGGTTCTTCGACTTGTTCGACTTGAACCTAGGCCACGTTATCTCGCTACTAGATATATACTCTCGCACAGAGCGGATACCATATTCCACTCAGGGCATTTCTGTATCTCAGAGAGCCGGACAGTTGGCATTCCATGCTCTACCGTGACAGTGCTGTTCACGTAACTCCATGGATTATACCGAGGCATTGTAACAAACATCGACAGGTATATCTACATCCTTACACCTCTACTATATCAAGGTTTATACTGGCGTACCTACTCCTATATCCTCACTGGGACGTTGGCAGCACGCGTTGCAAAGCGGGCGGAGAGAAAAGCCGCGAAGAAGGAACTCTCCATATGCGAGGGAAACATGGAGTTGGCGAAACTTCTCTTGGATGACCGCCAGTTCACTCTCAGTGGCCCTACTGCTCGACATTAAGGGTCTACTCCACTTCCCCAGTGCCGGCCCCGGAATGCCGGTTAGATTCAAAACAATGGGTCTTCGGCATTTGATTTGGACCTCTTTACTCTGCGAGTGAAGTTCGCAACTCGATTCATATAGAACACAGTCAACGGATGCAAGCAATGTTTACTACCTGACGCATGAATATACACATAAACCCTTGAACCAGGCAGATACCGGCAAGGTTGTATCTCTGCCGGCTCCCATCCGCCATTTTCGCCGTCCTGTCCTTAAATCATGTTTTACTTAATACTCATGAACCGTTATAATAGTAAAGGAAAAGAATTGCAGGTAGAGATTACTGCTGAACCTCGACAGGGCCCTGGCTTCTCGTCTTGCGTGCCGTCTTTCCAACAACAGGAACAGACTTCTTGTCCTTCTTCGCGGCCTTGCCGTTGTCGTTCTTACCATTCAACGCAGCGTCGTCAGTGGCTGTCGGCTCATTTGCAACATCTTGGACACGAGCCTTCTTTTCAGCACGTTCCTCTGATGAGGACTTCTCTGCGACAACGGGAGAAGAGGCACCATTAATTGCAGCTGGGGGTTCCTCAGCCTTGCGCTTGTCACCAGCAGCAGCTTCAGCAACGTCGTTGCCCTCAAGCTTGCTAGCACCGTTAGTATCCGCGGGCTTATCGTCGTCAGGCTTGTCCGTCATGGTGACGTCCTCAGGAGCAGAGGTAGGGGGCGCGGATGTGGCTTCGGCATCTGCACTGACGAAAGCGTTCTCATCCTCGTTCTTTGGCGTTTCTTTGGGCTCCTCGTCGAGGTTGAGTACAGGTCGGGGGGTACCGCCAGCTGGAGTCATGTTGTTGATGGGCGTCTGTGGCACAGAAGTAACCTCGACAGGTTTCGGCGGAGCGCTGAGACCGCCAGCAGTACCGGTAGGCTTGGTCTCCTCAGGCTTGGCGGGTTCTGAGGAGGTTATTGTGGTGGCCATAGTGGGAACGCCTGCCTCGGCTTCGGGGGCCGTAGGTGCAGGTGCGCCAACTGGAGAAGGTCAGCTCGACACCCGATATATATGCGCCATGGAGGTCTCGACGACCATCGCAAACATGCCAATTGCACGACGCTACACCAGACGCGATGGAAGTGAAGCCATTGAGATGGTCGGCGAAGGAACATACCTTTGTCTATGGCTGGAGCGATTCCGTCCGACATGACGATGACGTAACAATTGCTGTCGCAACTCGAGTCTGGCTTACAAGCGCAAGTGTACGCGACCCGGCAAAGTCAACAATGGATAATATATATGCGATACTGTTATGGGCGCGGGAGTAAGAATGGTGCGTCACGATGTTGATGGAGGAAAGAAGTTAAGTTGGGGATGAGACATGGGAAGCATAAGTGAGAGCAGAGCACGAGGTCACGACGGTTCCACAAGCCATGTCCATCCAGAGCTGCTGCTAGAAACAGAAGCAGCAGAGCAGCGAGAGAAGCCAGGAAAGCGGATGTGTATGGGTAGCTCCGATGCGGAGGTTGCACAAACAATATCGAGGTTCCTCGCCTGCGAGAAATGGGGGACGAGGAACATGGACGGGATGGACAAGGGCAAGGGAACTGGTAGAGAGATGCACGCATTGGGCCAAGGCCAGAGCGCCCTTTCGTCACTGGCCTGCGACAGTGTGAACTGTGAGGTTAGCCCAAGGAACACCCGTACGTGACGGTGTGAACTCTGATGATCGGGACGGACTTGGTCGTCATCTTGGATTGGATTGGAGCCCAGCTGCGAGCTGCCTTGTTCTTGTTCTTGTTCCCCCTCAAGAAAGCTTAGGTGGGTCTGCGTCGAGAACTTCGTTAGACTAAGCCACTCGATCTTAAGCCGAAACCAGTGAGACCCGAGTTTAGTACCGGTACTTGAGGTTGCTGAGGAGAAGCTGTCTTTTGTTGATTACATGGTAGATATGTGACGAAGCGAGGGATATTCCAACTGTCAAAAGGCCATGACGCACTGAGCAATCATGCCAACGATCGATCAATGGCTATAGAACAACGTCAAATGACTGTCCTGCCGAGAAGATCCCAGCATGACATGACGGCAGAACGACAATCGCGAGAGATGACCTGCATGGTGTGGGCTCTAAACCCGCATTGTAGGTTACAAGGGTTGACAGTGTATAATTGGCCCTTTGCTGAACTGTTCTACCACCTGAGTGTGTAGCAGATCTCGATAGTTGGTCAAATTCTGTAGAGGCACAAATACTATCAAAAGGTTTTATCTAAATATGTGCAGTAACCGGTATAATTACGAACAGCAATTGTTTCGTCTCAGTAAATAACCCAAGGTAGTTGAGACTCGGTTGGCTGAGGGAATCCCATTTGTTGTAGAAGTACGGATACTGCGTTACAACTCAAGACTTGTATCGCCCCGCCACAGCAAGTCACACGCACAGCCACACCCAATTCAGGGGCACCTCATTGCAATCTGGTTCCCGCCATCGTGAGCTTAGTCATTCTGGAAATGCCCCCCATCGCCAGCTTCAAGGTGTCCCCTTAGAGTGGCTTGACGCGAATAACGACGAGACAACTCATCAACGCGAACGCCCGAATTTCCCACGCTCCTTTTTCGCTCGAGACTCCATCTCGACCTCTATTTCTTCAGGTCATCTCTTGACCTTTCAATTGTGTTTTCCTTCAAACAGATATCGACCCCTTTACAATTCCGCCCATCATGGCTGCAAAGGCGAACAAGTACTCGGTTATCCTGCCAACCTACAACGAGCGAAAGAACCTGCCCATTATCACCTGGCTCTTGAACCGCACTTTCACTGAGAAGTCCGTACACTTCTGCTTTGATCTGTGAATTGAACGCAAGGCTAACCTTTGTAGCAACCTCGACTGGGAACTTATCATCGTCGACGACGGATCCCCCGATGGAACCCAAGAAGTTGCCCAGCAGCTCGTCAAGGTCTACTCTCCCCACGTCCTGCTGAAGCCCCGTGCCGGCAAGCTTGGTCTTGGCACGGCCTACGTTCACGGTCTCAAGTTCGTCACTGGTAACTTCGTCATCATCATGGACGCCGACTTCTCCCACCACCCCAAGTTCATCCCCCAGATGGTTGCCGTCCAGGAGAAGGGCAACTACGATATCGTCACAGGCACTCGTTACGCTGGCAACGGCGGTGTTTTCGGCTGGGATCTCAAGCGCAAGTTCGTCAGCCGCGGCGCCAATCTGTTCGCCGATACCGTCCTCCGACCTGGTGTCAGCGATCTGACTGGTAGTTTCCGACTGTACAAGCGTGCTGCGCTGGAGAAGGCCATTGCTACCACCGAGAGCAAGGGTTACAGTTTCCAGATGGAGCTAATGGTCCGCGCAAAGGCCTTGGGCTGCACGGTCGCTGAGGTCCCCATCTCGTTTGTCGACCGTCTTTACGGCGAGAGTAAGCTGGGCGGTGACGAGATTGTTCAATACGCCCAGGGTGTTTTCAACCTGTGGCTCAAGGTCTAAGGATGGAAATGACATGCACAAAAGGGATACATCTTGTAGGATGGGGGCGTTTGGGGAAGTATAGCACCGTTTAATCTAATACCACGTTTTTTCGTCACTTGATGTCCCTCCAACAAACTTTGAGGTTGTTTATGTCGCAATCCGAATGGATATTTACATGTTACGTCCGCCCGTCACCATGATAGTCTGGCCTGTCACATATGAGAACAACGGACTGGCCACTGCCAATACAGCGCTCGCAGCCTCAGTTGCAGTGCCTGCCCTCCTAAGGGGAATATCCGCATATGCAGCATCACCAGCGGCCTGCTTCTGCTTGACCGGGATACCCAGCGCGATCTTCTCACCATCCGGCCCAGTGACGAACGCCCCATCCTCTTTCGCCGCAGTCAGTCTCGTAAGAATATGTCCAAACGCAACAGTATTCGCCCTCACGCCGAAGGAAGGCCCCCACTCCTTTGCAATCGTCTTGGTGAAACCTGTAATACCCGCCTTTGCTACAGAGTAATTGAGCTGTCCTGCATTTCCGTGCACGCCTGAGGTGGACGAGATGTTCACGATACAGCGAGGGGCACCATCGCGTACACGGAAGTAAGGTGCTGCAGCTCGCACAAGAGCGAAAGGGGCTGTGCAATGTAGGGCCATGATAGTATCCCATTGTTTGTCTGTCATCTTGTGAATGACGCCATCCCACGTGTAGCCAGCATTATTGACGATGATGTTAATCTTACCATCGCCAAAGTCTGCGGCTGACTTTACCAAAGCATCGATATACTCCTGCTTGAGGATATCTCCAGGCACAGCTAGGGCCTTGCCACCATCTTTGTTAATGCCATCAGCGACAGCATTGCATTTTTCTGTTAAAGTTAGACTTTTTACAAGGTTTTGTGATGGCAAATTTGAGTCACTCACGAGCGTCGATATCTGCAACAACAACCTTCGCACCCTCTTTCGCGAATAATCTTGCTGCTTCTGCACCGATTCCTTGGCCGCTGCCAGTAATAATGGCTACTTGGCCTGCGAGGAGACCAGTTGGGTAATTGAGATGTCCTGCGAGTTGGCTCACGCGCTCCGACATGTTGAATAGTTAAGTTTTAGTTTTAATGATCAATAGTTGGTATTTTGAGTTGTTAGATAACAACGTCAAGTAGTGGAAGCTTCCCCAGATCCAGGCCTTTAATGATCCTTGAGATCAGCAAGATCGACGTCCGTGCCGAGGCTCAACGGCCGGAATGTGGGGTAGCTCCGAATAGGGAGCCTCGGTGATTGAAGCGACCAAGTCTCATTCATCAAGTATTCAACTTGGGTTTATGTCTGGCCAAATGATCCGAGACATAAATGATGCTGGTCTGAGAGTTTTCCTCATTAGTACAGGTTCATTTGGCATATCTTAATTTATCTTGGCAAATATCATATAACTTTGTCCTGAAAGTTTCCGTGCTGTATTGATACCTCAAGATCAAAATGTAAATACATGAATATCGAGCAAAGCTTCAAGTGAAGGTTTCTCAATTAACCATCTCCGTTTGAGTCAAGTAATCCTCTTTGATACTGCCGTCGCCTTTTGTCTCTCAAAATGATCCCTCCCACGTATGAACTGCGCTTCACTTGTAAATCTCACCTTCAATCTGGGACCAGGCAATCTCAGAATGTCGACCACCCCAGCCTCTCAACTCCGTTTACACCGCCTCCCGGAACTATTGCTCTATCGCATCATAGGTAGCCTGGAATTGCATGACTTATTTCTCCTGTCGCACACTTGCAGGAGGACACGACGGTTGACAAAAAGAGACTGGGAGGCCGAACTGAACGGCATAACCAAGAAACAGGAGATCGATTTTCTCATAGGACTTGCTTACGCCCTACCAGATCGTTGCATATGCGGCTGCGACGATTCCGGTGAGATTGATCTCCAAGATGTTCCAGCGATTGTAACACAAGGGGTGGATCTCGACTCAAGGTAAAAGAAAATGATACACGGTGAGTGATCGCAACCCTTCCGCCGGGTCGACCAGTCTGTTCTTCTAGTAAACTGTCACTTTGAGATGAAAATTCACTGATTTCCACAGACTATGGCATTGGCAAGGAATCCTCCTGGCCTAGGCTGGTACATTCATGAACGGCTACAGCTTAAAGTCACTGTTCGTCTTTTCCCATCCCGCGGTCGACGCCTCCATATTGGCTACTCGTTCCGTCAACCTGATCTTCATGTTCTTGTTCTTATCCGTGCACAGCTCGTACATAGTTGAGAGGTTGAACAATAAGGTGTGCGATGACCGGCCTGACTCGACTAATTCCTCCAAGATTGCGCGCCCCTGAGGAAGTTAGTGTACTATTTCTTAATTCGACAATAGAATTTACCTCTTGTATTCTACCAAGATACAACAGGCATACTGCCATGTTGACACCGACCATCTCATCATCCATGGTCTCCTTTAACTCCTTCCATGTATCAAGTGCGGTCTGATACTCAGCATCTGCCATGTCGGAAAGCGCAGTGATGAGTTTCTCTGCGTTTTCGTCATCGGCAACGGCTTGGCGTGCACAAAGCCTCGCACTGTCTGAGTCACCCAGATGTAACCACATAAGTGCTTTCGTCAGAGCCATCTTTCCATCACCCCGATCCCGCAGGGTGTTCAGATGATGTGCAGCACCTGTCAGATCCTCAAGCTCGATCAGAGCCCCTGCTACTTGGATACCAAGGTCGTGAAGACGGGCCTTCCAGACTTCTCTTGCCGAGTTATCATGCTGTGCGGCTGCTTTGGTGATGCGGTCACGGGCTTCACGCGCAAGGTCGTGGTAGCTCATGACAGCCCTTCGATAGTCGCCAAACCCAAGAGATTGGAGGCGCACGTTGAGAACTCGGAGTTCCCACGGTGCTAGATGTTCTCCAGTTGTATCGTCTACATATTTTCTGATATCGTTCAGGTCTTCCAGGGCTTTTACTTCTTGGGCGGCCAAAGGGGTCGCATCAATGAGGGTCAGACAGGCTAGCCGGGTGTAAAGAAGCTCAAATATTCGTTTGTAGTCCGTAGGGTCGATACCCCCGCTAGCTCCAGAACCAGTGAGTTCCTGGACTGCAGCGATAGCAGCTGCTCTGAAGTGGCCATTGGCAAGGAGCTCTTCGATGGGTGCTTCAGGATCAGGCTGTTTCTGAGGGTTACGAAAAGCGACAGGGATATTAAGCGGAGTCAGAGGGTGGTAAATCTCTGGCCGGAGAAGAAATGAAAAGTCTTTAGGTCTCGCTTCGCCAAGTTGTGAGACTGGCGTCGCTGTGGATGAGCGCGGGTGTGGTGATGAGATCCTGTTCCTCTGCGTGACTACACGCTGTTGAGGGGTAACTTGTGGAGGTGGTGATAGTGGATCACTGTAATCAGAGTCAACCTCGGCGGAGTCCTGGACTTGGTATGAAGACTCACTCGTCAAGATCGAGAGGTCCTTTAGTAGAGGATCTTGGTCGGGCTGGAATAAAGTTAGCGGTGATAACGGTCTGGTGTTGACGATGCTTGTCATTGGGTAAGCTGCAGTAGCCAACGACAAAGATCATCCGGGGACATACTCTTGGTGATAGACTTATTTCTTGAGTGCCCTTGGCTCCCTGTTCTTTGCGGTCCACTCATGGTCCTTTATTCGATGATTTATGGCTGTTCATTGATGAAGTGAGGCCGTGAGCTTGCTGCCTTTCGAATCGTGCGGATAATCGTCGGATAGTAGTAGCGAACAACGTCAACTTACGAATCCCCCCATCATCACGGGTTTCGAGAATCCCTTGCAAGCAACTCACACGATTTGAAATACTTCAGTTGTTTGTTTTCGGACTAACTCGTGAAGTTTACAGCACATGACTGAATTCAACCGTGATATCCACCCTCCACCTTCCAGCAATCGCTTGAACATTTGACCGTTCAAGTCACCAATCATGAGCAGCTCCCAAACAATCAGTGGTATTTGCGATGCTTGCACCCCTTAACACGTGTGGCGAAGCCAACCTTTGTTCGACTGAAACAATAGAGGCAAAGACCCTTCGGCTTGATACTGTTCGCAAATCTTCGAACACGCTGTTCTTCAACTGCCACTGACTACAGTCAGCGTTTCCTGATTGCGAATTGTTTGTGAGAGTGCAACTTACAGCAAAGTCTCAGGCCAAGCACCTCGTCTGGCATACCTGCGACATATTCCAAGTGAGACTCCTGGAACTGTTTGACAAGCTTCCTGCTGAAGTTATAGAAAGCATCCGAATTTTTGATCCAGTACGCTGCAGTTGTGAGCTGCCATGTCTCTTCTGGATCATCTGCCCAGGTATACTTTGCAAACCAATACGCAGATGCAAAAGTGAAGCGCGCAATCATATCGTACTTGTCAGCGATGATGGAGATCTTCTGGATCTCAGCCGTATCATAGTGCTTTGCAGAGGGGTCAGCCCCGTATAGCGCTCGAATAGTGTTGTAGAATGCTTGGGCATCGTCATCTGGCAGCTCAAGGACCATGTCGCAATCACCAGGTTGCATAGTCCGCAGGCGGTTGCCTTCCTCGAAGCTGGGACCAAACATTACAGCAAAGACAGGGGAGATCTCGCAGAGGAAGCTCGAAGCCATGGTGAAGTATCTTCTGCCTGGGCCGACAGCCAGCAGCAAATCTCCCCCAGGAACCAGCTCTTCGACAATGGGTACACCTGAGTTTTGTAAGAGAGCCTGGGCTGGATTCGGTTCAACTGACTGATTTAACCCCGGGTTAGTATTTGACCAAGCATAACGTGCAGATGGGGAGAAAGGGGCGTCCTCGCTACCCAGAACAGGGAAAGGGTCATTGACAGGACACATTTGGTATGTTATAGGAGGAGTTTGATGTAAACTACAGGCCCGAAGTTATCTGAAAAGACATAGTGCTGTCCATGCTAGATATACTTGATGATCTGGCTATCAGGTAGGTGATTCAGGTTACTTTAGTCGTGGTAGCTCCTAATCAGGTCCTGCAGCGACATATTTTCACCAAGAGTTCCATTTCTGAGCAACAGGAAGAAATGTCTTGTGTTGAATGAGTAACTTTGAAACTCGGCTTAATCAACGTAGTATGTTGTCAGGCGAGACCCTGCAACGATTGAATCACATTTGGGAGTCTTAACCGAAAACACAGCCACGCAAGCACACCTCCCCTTATCAGTTCTTATGGAGATAGCGCTCTGCACAGGTTCTCTTTGTGCACTTTTGCCTAAGTAGTTATCTAGAATAGAGGAGGCCTGCGAGCATATTTGCGGATGTGGATCAAAGTCTTGAGGTAGATGGCCCTCATTACCATTGCCGCACTGCCAGCAGCTGGCAGCCTTGAAACGACTGCGCACCCATTCTGCCCGCGCCTTTCCACAGAGGCTGATCTTGCCGACTATTTTAACTCGACACTACATCTGCACTCCCGAACGGAGGGAAAATGAGCGCTTCGTCATCCACTCCCGCCGTGCAAGGTGTTCAAGAGGCTGATACTTCTAGTACGTTAAATAGCCTTCTCCTCCAGTCGGTACTGAACTTCCCATAGCAACAGCTATCTTCCAGGTTGGAGAAGATGGAGATGTCATACTTGTGGTCGGCTTGAACAAGGACAAGATCCAAGTACATTCGAGCTTCCTTAAGCATGTCTCGCTCGTCTTTCGAGTGATGATGACCTCCGCAATGAGCGAAGGGGAGGCCCTTCGAAACAAAGTTGATGACTCACCTGTCGAGATTATGTTGCCTGAAGATAGTGCACGAGCAATTCGTCAGATCCTACAATATCTCTATGGCGCCAACCCCTGCCCCGCGCCCGACTCAGTCGTCATGAAAGAGATTGCGATCCTGGCCAACAAGTATGATATGGTCAGTCGGCTCAGATACTTTGCGTTCTTCTGGCTACAACATATCCCCGTCGATACCACTACTATGCCGGGCATGGAAAGCGCTTGGAACCTTCTCGTTGCGTCATACTTGCTCGAGGTCCACGCTCCCTTCTTCAACATAAGCAAGAAGCTTGTCGCCAGCAAGGGCAGCCTTTTGAAACATGTGAAGAGTACCCACGATGAAGTGCTTGGTCTGCAGCTTGGTAGTGAGTTCGCGGTCAATCTTCCTTGGAACACCTACCTACATACTGACAAAGCATCAGTGGCTATCGAGGAGGTACGCAGTGCCGCCAAAAGTAGAAAGTTGGACATGGGGCTTTGCCTGGGCTGCCTTATTCACGCAACAGATTCCTTTACCAAACGACATGCTCAATGCAAGCACCTCGCATGGCATTTTCCTTAATCTCAGTTTTGCACTGCTTGGATCATGCTTTATTGTTCCATGTCGATCTTTCTCTACTAGCTTTCCAATCCTTAGAAAGAATCTAGAAATAGTCAGTGGACACACGGGAGGGTTCAAGATCACAGCAATTAGATACAACGGACTTAACAATACTGCTTGGAGTTCTTGTGCAATATCCATTGCATGGCAACTATCTCACGAAACAAATACCAATATCATATGCTAGTTAAACACCGGGCCGTCTGTTTCAGAAGTGTTTCTTGCACGAGCTACGTCGTCATTCAACGGTTGAAGTGATCTTGTTGACATATAAGTGTTCAAGACTCATTCATGACAACCATTCTTGATTCTCTACATATACATGTTTTCTGAAGTTCATATTGACATGGTATTTCATAATCTCAAACCAACTCAACTGTATGACTTCCTAAGTAGTGAAGTAAGGGTAGTTAATTCACCTTCCATACCTGCTTAACATTAATGGTAACACTTTTGCGGTCTGACGCGACAAGTCTAGTCTCTACCACCTCCTTAGAGTACGCCCCAACACTCCCAGCACCTACATCTATCCTTCATGTTTGGTTCGAGAAACATTACTCCCGATTCCTTGCTGATGAGCACGAATGACAGGTCAGGATACCATCAAACATGTCATCAATACCTACCTGAACGGAGGTCATAGACAGTCATATTTCTCTAGCGTTTTCTCTCTCCATACGAGCCTTCTAGCAGGCAGATTCATTACTTCGCACGGAACTCACAACAGCTCTGTTGTTGAATGGCTAGTCATCTGCAGCAAAATAGACCTACTACAAGTCCAAAATGGTTCGCCGGACTATCCATTGGGACCTCGCAGTTTTTTATGAAAGATGCTACGTCAGGATACTTCCTGTATTTGTTTAGCTCTCAGTCTTGAATTATGGATGCCTTCAAACAGATTTGTCACTTCGGCTCCAGCATGCCTTTTCTCCGCGCTATTTCTGGCTCCGTCATACAAAAGGCAGTTTTTTATGATGCAGGACTGCGTTGGAGAAATAATAAAATGAATGGATTAAGAAGATAGCTTGGGGTTTTGAAGAAGCTAAGCATACCCTAGCCCGCCAGGTGCTGCCAGCTGACGAGTGCTTTGACTGATATAATACTACCCACCCCTTTCTCAATTCTCAGGGCCCTCTTCCTGTCATTGTGAGTCCTTCACCGGAACTTTATACTCCTCGAGTGCTGTGTTTGAAGGTCTTGTTGCTTGTTTGTAGATAGGCACAGTGGCGGGCACTTAAGGCATACAGGGGTGACCTCTGATTATGTGTTGTGACGATGGTAATCATCGTTTACTCTGCACCCCGCAATCCTCCTTCTGTTTCCTAGCAGTCATGTTGACGTTGTTCAAAAGTGTCGTGTCTGTGTCTGGAGGTGTATAACTGAAGTACTAATGCCTCTCTAGCTTTGAAGGCGCTGGGTAAATGCTTGTACTTACAATGCTCACAAAAGAAATAACAACACAGACCCAAAGATATCCACTAATACGATTTTCAGTACAGATTGTTACATTCGTATAAACTATAGGCCTTTCCCCTTGCTGAGTGAATGGTTTGACGGTAACATATCACCATCAAGTTTGACTTGCGTGACAAATCCAGTGCGGTGCTATCATTAGATTCCAGATTTACTGTGCAAATATGATGCATGATGTTTACCCCTTCTTACTAAACACCAGGTACCAGCTGTCCATTTGATACGCTCTAACATATGCCTTATGATAGAACCACTTATCATTGCACTCATGATATTGTTTGTATCATTCTTGGTCAAGCTTCAAAGGTACCTACCTATTCGACCTACCTTAGTTAGCTGATAACCTGTCCATATTTATGCAGATGTTTTGTAACCCAAGATATTTGCCATTGCAAATCTACAACGGTTGGCACTGCCTCTAAGTGTGCTTTCTTCCATTGAGCTGAGACCCTAAAGTTACCCCCTAAACTAGGTACACTCTACATCACTCAAACACTAACTCGCAACCCTCCTTCCACCTGCCACTTCCCGCATGTCTCTCTTCTGCATCTCGCATCTGCAATTCATCTTCCCACAACGCCCACATGTTCTATCATGGCTGAACCAAACCCAGCCAAGCGCAAAAGAGTGGATGACGAAGTAGGTCAAGAGGAACAGACGCCACCACCTACCAAGCATGATTTCGAGAGTTTCGCACCAGACGGGGATGTCATCTGCATCTTACAAGGTGAGACAAGAGTACGAATTGATTCCGCCATTATGCGACGCGCTTCACCCGTCTTTCGCACTATGCTAGGTCCCAAATTTCGTGAGGGACATGATCTTGCGAATTCAGGCGGTGTGCCAGTCGAGATTGCACTCCCAGAAGATGATGCCGAGGTGTTCGGCTGGATTAGTCGAGTGCTTCACTGTTAGGACGACACATTACTTTGGGAACCAAACCCGGCAACACTTTTGAAGATCTCTCTTCTCGTCGAAAAGTACAACATGAAGAAGAGCCTCAGTCTTTCCCTCATTCATTGGATCTGGGAGGCTCAAAACTCAGACCAGGAGCTTGAAGGCCTTTGGTTTTTGGCAATCGTGGCCTTCCATTGCCAATATGATGATGTTTTCGTCGCAGTCACTAAAAAGCTCATTCTCTCGACCAACTCTCCATTCGTGGTACTTGCCTGTAGATTCGAAGAACAGACCAAAGAAATCATCTCTGGTCGTCTTGCTTATAAGCTTGCAGGTTTGTTCTTGTTGGGGCCCCTAACTGTAGGGCTAGCTAATCAATATCTGTTCGTAGGAGAACTTCAAGCAGCGCGGAACGTCAAGTTGCACTTCTTGATGAAGTCTGTCTATAGCGACCTCCCTCAATGCTTCAAGAATTCTGAATGTTCAAAATCCAAACGGACAAAGACGGCATATATCGAATACATACATTCTGGATGTAGAGCCTCACCCGTCCTATCCTATCTGAATGATAATTCACCTCTACTACATTTCGAATATATTTTGCGATCGATGGAATATTGGGCAAAAAACGATTGCTACTGCAACGACTGCCTCAGCAGCATTGTTTCTTTTCAAAGAATTATTAAGAAAATCCGCGAAAAGGAGACTATTGGGCTCTGCCTTCACTGTTTCATTGCTACAGAAGGTCGCTGTGCCGAACACGCAGACGACTGACTGCCAGATTATGCTATGGAAGCTTGAGCTAGACATAGGGTTGCTTGAGCCTGGAAATTTGGCGATGGCATCTTCATCAGCCAGGCAATCAATCAGGTTGAACGATTTGCAGCTGTCACACCAAAAGTCCAGACAAGTACAGAACATTCATCGCCTTCGACGAGTGGATCTTGGCATAGGTCTCTGGTTCATTGGCTCAGGGAAACGGAGAAAAGTTCTAAAGGATGTTGTATTATTTGTGTCAGCAGAGGCAGAGTCGATTGGCAGTGCGAGCTACACGATGCTTTCAAGCCATAACCTTAGTCGCATTAAATCTCTTATCAGTGCATGCATATCTTTAATAAACCACCTGGTCAGCGTCCTAAGAAGTATGGGCTCCTTTGCAATGCTGCAGCTTGTCAAGAAGACTTCCGCTTTTAAGTATATCCAAGATTCTTGGTGGAGTTTCAGTGGTACCACTCCTGCTGTGGTGTTGATAAAGAGCTTCTCCACTAAAATTTGTACAAGCGCACTTCACTCAGCTCTTTAACCTTCTACCTCACATATTCATTATGAGAACTCGAACATCCAATCGCACAAAGCGGTACACAATCGAGAAGTACGACTTCGAAGGTAGTTCCGACGAAGAAAACCTCAGGCGTGCCACCAAAAATGCCGAGCGTGATGAAAACTTTGATGAGACTGTCGGTGCAGAGGAAAGCGCCGACGAGGAAGAGCTCGCCCTCGACCCGGAACAGGAGAATGAGGAAAACGAAGATCAAGAATCCGAAGGCCCCGTGAGCGAACCAGATGGTGTTCCCGACAGGTTTGCGCGCCAACGTGTGAGACCTATTAGACCTTTCAACGTGCGCGCCGCAGGTATAACAGGTTATCTCGACTTGGAGCCTGTAGCAGATGGACGCATAGTGAGGTCGTACTGGGGACCTTATGACCGCGGTTTCAAGGGTAAGCAGTTAGTCGAGGCGTGGTATGGGCGGCATGAGGATGGTGTCAAGCTCGTCAAGGGTATGCTAGATCGCTGGATGGACTGGACAGTTCTGCCTCCAAAGACCCAGGGCGATGAGGAGCAGAAGGACAGAGCTGTTTGGTCGCCCAATTTCTTCGAAAGAGAAGCTTACAGTGCCGAGCATTGGTACGAACGCGTCCGGGAAAGCTTGCCCGAAGCCAATGCGCGGGTTCGACTATCAATAGAGGAAGCTCAGCTGTACCGCTTCCAGACAGAACCGATGCCAGTATTGTTGGGGCCGGTCACGGCGCCACAAGAGATCAAATTTGAGCCTGGAGGTGCATACTCGATCTCTCAGAACGGTCTTCCGACAGAAAATGGCAGTACTCCAGTGGGATGGATGCTGGATGCCGGTGGTATCGTTACTGGGATGGATTGGGCACCCTTACACAGCGCCAACGCACCGCAACTTCTCGCTCTGTGCGTCATCCCACATTCTGATCAAGAGCTCTTTGACTTTGAACAAGAGTCTTTAAAACCCGACTTCCAGAAGTACGGCGTTGTCCAGCTGTGGGAATTCGTGGGTGAGAGGCAAGGAGACGGGTTTGCGAGGCCTTCATTACAATCACCTACATTACGAAAAACGATATGTCTCGATTATGGGAGAGCCAGGAGAGTCAAGTGGAGTCCAGCATGTGGATTCTTGGCAATACTCTGCGATGATGGTGATATATACGTGATCGAGGCTGGTGACGATGGAGAAGGGGGTTATGGTAAGTTTGGCACGGCAAACAACATGAGCCTGCACTAACATTATCTAGAAAAGGTCATGGAGCCCATAGCTGTGTTTGGCTTCCCGGATGAAGACGTCAAGGCAACAACTCTCACATGGATCAACTTCAACCGGCTGGTGGCGGGTTATACTGACGGTTCTATTGCTATCTGGTCTCTCCGTCCTCATCGCCTTCTTTCCAGGCATCCCGTCCATCATAATATTGTGGTCGATCTTGTCTCAGGCTACCCAGCTATGCCTTATCTCATCGCGTCTACTCCGGTTGGTGGAACTGTCAAGCTGCTGGACCTTCGGGCCCCCAGTTTTGAGTCCACAGAGGTCCAAAACCTCACAGTCGGAACGCAACCGAATCTACTCGGGTACAGCGATCATTTGCTGGGCTTCTACTCCATGTACCCATCTGCAGGCGTGCTTAATACACATGTCGGTTTCATGCATCATTCGCAATTTCCTGTTGCTCGTCGCGTTTTCACTGGGGAAAGCTTTCCCTCCTGTCTCGCTGCCGGACGAACACATCCATACCTCCTCATTGGTTCCCTAGATGGCTCGCTCTGGGCCATTAACCCTCAGGTTGAGCTCTTTACCACCAGGCGTGAACCTACGGACCGCATCCGTATCTTTCATCACGAACATCGACCTGCGAAGCTCTTCCCAGAAGGCTCGCCTGCAGCGGCGAGAGGAGTTTCAAGAGTAGCGACGGGATTTATTCTGGAACGCAGTCTCACCAAGCATTCAGCTCACAAGCCTCCTGTGAAGAAAGGAAAGAAACCTAAGAAGAAAGAAAACGATACGGCTGTTGGCGATGATGAGGAAGAAGATAGTGGAGCGATTATGGATCCCACCAGAGCCATCATCTATGAGCCTTTAACGCGAGTCACAGTGGCTGAATGGAACCCGAATGAAGAATACGGATGTTGGGCTGCAGTAGCCATGGGCTCAGGATTGGTGAGGATCATGGATCTTGGCCTGGCAGAGCCAGAGGGATAGTCTACTTAATCCATCAGACATTGAGAACCCATAATGGTATGGTGGTAGTCGAAAGCCTTGGCCATGCCATAAAAGTGAGTAACAGCAGCAAGGATGACGAAAACGTGGAAAATCTGATGCGAGTTTCCCCAGATATCATAGGCACCGGGTGCACTTCTTTCGGGCCAGCGAACCTGCTCAATCAGTCAGTGGTTGCAAGCGAGAGGAAGAGGACGAACATACCGCATAGAGGACAGCACCAAAGATGTACATTGCGCCATGGAGGATAACCCAGCTGAGACTCATCCGTTCTTCAAGACCCTGAAAGCCATAGATGCAGGCTCCGTGGATTACAGGGACGACACCCGAGACTCCAAGGCCAATGAACATCATTGTACGATACGGGCGCCATGTGGGAGTACGGAAGCGCTCGATCCATGAGACGAGCCCACACCCGGCACCGAGAACACAAATCTAGTCCTATTAGCCAGGTCCTTTGGTATCGATACATGATAGTCACTTACCACCCAGAGATATGCGGTCATCAAGTTAGGCAGACAGAAGAAGCCGTAGTACAGAGCAGGAACATAGCTTCCAACAATCAAAGCCACGATTCCTGTGTAATCCAGTTTGTTCCCCCACTTTGCGACAGTAGCGCTGTGATTGAGCAATGTATGGAACGTAGCACTCATGCCCAAACAAACCACGGCGCCTCCAAAGAAGCATGCAAAAACGAGGACATCAGTGCTGCTTGCACTCGCATACCGAGGCCGCACAACACGATCAACGTATGCTGCACTAGCGAGGAAGACTATGGCGCCAAGGAGGTGAGACCATATATTAACAGACTCGTTGTGCAGGTAGAAGAGCGAGCGGAAAGAATGGGCGTAGGAGTTTTGCGACTGACGATAGCCTGAGAGGATGAAGGCATTGTCACGGCGCCAGGCAGGGAGGTCATCCCAGAGGAGGAGTAAAGAACTCTCGACCTTTGATTCGATGTTCTTAGCGGCGTTGATGAGATTCTCTGTGGCTGAAGGACGGCGATTACGAGCGCCGTTAAGTTTAGTGTCGGCCATTATTGACTGAGGCTATTCAAGCTTTGTTGAACAATTGCAGTCAAGATAATGCTAACCAAGCTAGTATGAGCTGTCAAATATGTTGCTTCGTCTTTTGTATATGTCTGATCGACTACTTATATATAAATCGAGTTCCACTTGCCCGGTAGTGATGGAGTCATTTATTGTTGTGTTGTTGACAAGGGTGGTTTTGTTGGGACAAGCACATGAAAGAACACGCAACATGCTCCGAGGCTAAGAGTCGATGCTTAATGGAAGAAGGGCTCTAGAAACGCTGTAGAAGGCCCACTATAGGTAGCAAAATGCCCTGTTTTTGGTGGATGTTACAATAGACATGTGCAGTGGAAGGGAGTGTTTAAAAGTCCAGTTAAGTTATGTGGAAATCGACAAGCGAGCTGGACTACCATACGGAGATAGATCCTGGCTTTTATACACGTAGTTGCAGTTAAATATTTAGTCACAAACATAGCAGAAACTGCTGGTCAGCATTTGAGTCAGCACTAGGATTCATTTCTCGTTAGCCATCGCGCGATATATCGTATCGTCTGTAGGCGCCAATGTCTAAAACGCCAAAACACGCTGGCGGACTGATGCGCTCACGCCATCCAGAGCCTCCACATAGAACAGGCCCTGTTTGTTCGCCTCTAGAATCAGAAAACGGCAGAGTATTTATTTCTTTCCGCTCTTCTTGATGCCCTGGCCACCGGTGTTGAGAGGGCCCTTGCCGCCAGCCTTGGCTGCGAGCTCCTTGCGTGCCTTCTCGTCTGTATTACAGTGCTTGTTAGCGAGCTTTTTCTTTTGTGTCCGTGGTGTTCGTATTATGCGTACCGGCGCGCTTCTTCTCGAGGTAGGCAAGATCATCCTCATCGAGATCCTTCTGGGCTTTCTTGGCCTGCTTCAAGGGCTTGACCTTGCCGCCTGTAATTTGGAGGGGTTAGTTTTCTGTTTCTGTGAAGACATGGCATGTTTGTAGGGAGTAACGAACCTTCTCTGTTAGCGCCACCCATTTTGAGGTATGTGAAGTGAAGAAAGGTAGTGAGAGGTGAAGAAGATGTGTAGTTGCGGTTGTAGAAACAAAGATTATCGCAAGAAAGAAAAGTTGCCTCCCGCTTATTCGCTTTTGTTCAGGCCTTTTGCGCCCGGCGCCAGCGGTGAGCCCACTTTAGACCGCGGGGATAACCTCGATAAGACGGATAAGGGTCTTCCGGGGCTTACCTAATCGGGGAATAGGTCGGCTTTTCCACTTTTGCTGGCCTCCAACATTCAATTCAGCTTCACTGTTACGTCAAAAGTCTGGAGATCCAGATCATAACAATTGATATCGCAACATCCGACTTGTACAGGCTTATCAACCGCTACGACCACTTCACGCTCTCCAATCCGCTCGCTTTTCTTTCCATCTGGGCTACGCGCCAGTTCACCCTTATTCGCTTCATTACCTCTCCTTTCGGCACTGAGCCTTTGCGAGTCACTGATCCGGTTGGGCTCTTCTCCCATTACACTTTGCTTTCTCTAGTTCCCAGCGCTGACACTGTTTCTTCTTCCCTCTGATTAAGAGCTGAAGGATTCAAAGAGCACCGTCGTTATTATGGCGTCGAGTTCGGACGAAGGCGAGATCGTCGAGCATGTCGCTGAAGATTTGAAGGCAACTTCACTGCAGCATACTGGAGGAAGCTGTGTTGACCGTCAAGACAGACAAAAAGATAGACTTGCGACTCCGGACCACGACACGGCCTCTAGATACAGCAATAATTCCCGACGAAGTATTTCTCCCCGGGGCTATAAGCGATCGCATGACGAAAGAGACAGAGATAGAGATCATTACAACTCCAGACCCCGCGATCAAGACCGCAGAAACGGTCGCAACAACTACAAGGATACTCGACGCGACGATCCTCGAAGACGTCGCGGATCATACGATGACCCCGACCGACCTGTGTCGCGCGGTTCAACCTACAACCACGGTGGCCGCGATCGGAGTCGTGACCGAGACAACTACCGCGATGGAGACCGAGATCGGTATTCCAACAAGCGACCTCGAAATAGGAGTCGCTCTCCTAGCAGGTCCCGACGCGCAGATAGAGGAAGGTTTGATCGTTTTGTAAGAGAAGGACAGCATGACCGTCGCGACGATGCGCCAAAAGGACTCAAGTATGACGATGACGCTCGGGAGGGTGGTTCTATGTCCAAGAGGGCAACTGTAGGAGAGGCTTCGCGCTCCAAAGGACATGATGCTAAACCTGGTCAAGGCTTTACCAATGGAAATGGCTCCTCCAAGACTTCACAACAGTATGTACAGCCACCCTGCTGATCTTGCCGCAGCATATTAACATGAGAATAGACAACTAGCAGCTCAGAAAGAACCCGAACGAAAACCGGAACCTGAGCCTGAACCCGAATACGATGAGCCTGAGCCCATTGACGAAGAAGCTGAAATCGAGCGACGCCGCAAGCGCCGTGAGGAAATTCTGGCCAAGTCCAGTTCTGCGACTCCTCTGCTGCTCCATGCCGTAGGTGCTGCAGCTAGTAAAGCCCATGCAGCATCCCCTGCATCTACGGTGCCCGATACGCCCATGAGAACACAATCCGAGATTGCAAGTCCTCGTACTCCTCGATCAGGTATGTCGATATCTCATCGCGGGGATAAGCTATTAACCAGTGCAGATATAGCATCCCCTCGCTCACCCGGATCGCATGGTGATATGTCACCAGGAGGTATCAATCTCCTCGATGACAAGCAGTTGATGAACAGTCATGGAAAGGTCCAGATAGATGACGAAGATGGTCCATCTGCAGCTGACTACGATCCTACGGGAGACATGAAGGAAGACGAACGACGAGACGAGCTCCGGCATGGTCACGTTGTACTTCATGGTGAGCCACATCCTATTGCAACAGACCAACAGCCACAGGAAGAAGTCCAAGCAGAGCCTGCTGAGAAAACTGGTGGTGACGACAATGATGAGGACGACGACTTCGACATGTTTGCCGAAGACTTTGATGAAGAAAAGTACGCGACCAAACCTGTGGAACCCGTAGCCCCCATCGAGGGCGACGGCAAAGCCCCTGATATTCCTGCTATTAAGGGAGGTATTCTTGAAGGTGACGACAAGGATGGTTACTACAAAATCCGCATTGGTGAAATCTTGAACGGTCGGTATCAGATTCAGTCAGCGCTTGGAAGGGGTATGTTTTCAGGTGTGGCCCGCGCTGTCGATATCAACACGAAGCAGGTCGTTGCTATCAAGATGATGCGAAACAACGACGCTCTCCGAAAGGGAGGATACACCGAGATTGCTATCTTGGAGAAGCTTAACGAGTCTGACCCTGAGGGTCGTAAGCACATCATCAAGTTTGAGCACCAGTTTGACTACAAGGGCCATCTGTGTATGGTTTTCGAAAACTTGAGTATGAACTTGCGAGAAGTCCTGCGTAAGTTTGGTAATAATGTGGGAATCAACCTTGGAGCGACGCGAGCCTATGCATACCAGATCTTTGTTGCTCTGGCGCATATGCGAAAATGCAGCATCATTCATGCCGATCTCAAACCTGACAACATCTTGGTATGATACCCCGACTAAATTGATAAGACGATGGCTAACTTGAATAGGTGAACGAGACTCGCAACGTACTCAAGATTTGTGATCTAGGTACTGCTATTGACAAGACCGATGCAGCGACAGCACATATGGACCTTACACCATACCTGGTCAGTCGATTCTACCGAGCGCCAGAGATCATCTTGGGAATTCCTTATGATTATGCCGTCGACATGTGGTCCATCGGATGCACACTGTACGAGATGTATACAGGCAAGATCCTCTTTGTTGGCGACAGCAACAACCAGATGCTCAAGGCCATCATGGAGATCAGGGGAAAGCTAACACCAAAGCTATTCAAACGAGGCCAGCTGTCCCACGCTCATTTCGATGATAAGGGACAATTCGTCAGCATTGAACGAGACAAGGTTCTCAACAAGGTATGTTATGATTCCATGACCCCGTCCACGTTGCTCTTGTTTCTTGTTTGTTTGTTTGTTATTCCCAACCCCTTGCATCTATCTACCTTCAAGCGCTATATGGCCACGTTTTACGCGGCCGCCTACGCAACATCCATATGTACCATTTTTGCCATGTTGGCTGGGGCTCTTCCATCATGGGGCTCTGCAGCGTAAGCGCCTAGCTCCCTTGCAGGCAGAAGCGCTCGGGATATGTGGAGATCTTCATGACCAACATCGCCCACACAACGGTTGTCAGATCAAAACATGAGGGTTATTGGATCTAAGACCCCCCTTGCGCAATTCCAGACTCCAGGAAGGATGTGGGGGGGCGAGATGGTGTGATCTTAGGATGAATGATCTGGACCTCATGACTTGGCCAGGCGTTTGTCTCGGTAGATCGGATCCTCAGCGCCAGCCACGATTATCTACATATCCCTTGCATGCAAATCCAACGGCTGTCAGGATTTTGGCCAAGCGCTCAGCCCTTGTGCATGCCCACATACACATCACGTCTCGTTACCGTTTTAGAACTTGTAGTCAAGGACCGATAACTAATAGACTCTGCTTATAGACGAACATCCGAACCATGGCTGTAGTGAAGCCAACGCGGGACCTGCGGACAAGGCTCACGGCTGCCTCGGCAGGAATGAGCGACGCCGAGACAAAGGATCTCAATCATTTTATTGATCTTCTCGAGCACTGCCTCATGCTCAACCCAGACAAGCGGATCAAGCCGGCTGACGCCCTGCGCCATCCCTTCTTTACCTCGCGGGCAGGGCAGGTACGCCGATGATTGGGGAGTTAGGTATCATGATCTTGGGATCATGACGTTGTTTAGAAACACAAAGCAGCAGGTCAAGGGGTTTGGGGAGAATAGACTTGGCTAGACGAAAGAAGGGAGGGTTATAGACTATGGCTAGTTCAAAACATGTGGTGGTTTGAACACTGTCTCTGGACGTGTCACTGCTGTTCATGTCGTACCTTGTTATGTCTCACCTTTGTCTATTATGTCTCGCATATAGCGGAGTGGAGGGAGATGTCAACTTAGGAAGTAGGCTAGAAGGTGCTGGGATTCTGGAGTTTGGTTTTGAGTTCAAAACAAATGCCTGCATACTACAATAATTGCTACTAGTTATTAAGAGAACACTATTGTTTGAATTTTTGATGAACGATCGCCGTTGATACGAAGTTTTGTCCTCACATACACGACACGCGACCTCGTACTCGCTGGAATCCGAGTCATAGAACGCCCGGCTCGTACGGAGGAATCCGCCTGGCTGGGGCTGGTATTCGGCTCGGATGAGGCTCTCAGGCATAAAGTGGCGATGCAGAAGGCGCGTGAGCACGCTCAGGTCAGACAAGGACAGACGAGAATGCGTGTCTACGCCAGTAGCTATGTTGTGCATTTTTCTAGGCTGCCGCTGGTGATTAGTGAAATATGCTCAATTCCAGGCTGACGTTTGACAGCCTGGTAGGTAAAGACCGAGATGGAGGCGTAACCTGATGGGCATTGCACTGCTAAACGACATGTGGTGGCATTCTGACTGTGGTCACATTGGCGGGCGGTGTTGCACAGTGAGATGTTTGTTGTAGATGCTACGGGCACACGGGAAGTGTCGTGTTGTGCCTTGTGTAAGTCACTTGGCTGGGAAGCAGAGCGGTTGGTCAGGAATTCGAGATGGCATAGCTAGGGATAGCCATTATTGACGTCAATGAAGTGCTACACAGATGATGTGGATTGCTGGCAGTGCTACAGAGATGTGCAGGGCGAGCGCGTGGTACGGGATGATTGTCTTTGCGTGCACATCAAAGACACAAAGGGTCAAAAGTGAGGCTTCTGACGATCAAGACCCTTGATTCAAAACGACTCATTTGAGTGGGTTGAGCGATCTTGTCGATTCTGCCCGACGACATGGTCCTTGCTAGCGACGGACCACATTGAACCACGTTAATTACATGTACGTACACCCTGATCACCAGGCTCATACAGATCTGTAACAAATCCTGCGACGGAAATTACGCCCAGACGTCTAATCACCGAACGAGTCAAGGATAATGAAATCACGGTGGATGCGCAGCCTCACTTGCCATGTTGGGTCTTGGGAGGAAAACGGTGAACCGGCCTATTGAACAGGGGGCGGGAGTAGGATGGAGTCGTCCCAGCGCAGGGCAGGGCTTCTACCAGGGACTAAGACATCATGACGGACGGTGGCGATTCCTACTAAGAGGAGCGTTCGGTAATTGGGGTGATGATGCCTGTGTCTGTGTGTGTCGTCAGGATCAGCGCGAGGGAGCACGTTGTTTCGCTCATCTGGAGCGAGCTGAAGGGGGTTGCTGTGCTTTGCTTTTTTGCTGGTAGAAGGGCCTGGGATTGGTGGTTTTGCCTGTGTATCTAACTTTCTCATCCTACCAGTTTCATCATTGTTGATAATCCCTCCAGTAGACGGCATTTACTTTGGTGATTTTGGTTTCGCCTGCCCTTGAAGTGATCATCGTGACAAAAGATTCCCCGAGATCTCCATTGCGACAACAACACGTACAGTCAATGTGATTGCCGTTATGCTTGGCGCGTAAGAGATTAACAGCGTCGTTCAGCTGACATGCCCAAAGCTTGTGGGATGCATCACATTGATTGCACATTGATGGAAACCTCAACATGGTTGTATACTCAA
Source organism: Fusarium heterosporum (assembly GCA_013396295.1). NCBI lineage: Eukaryota > Fungi > Ascomycota > Sordariomycetes > Hypocreales > Nectriaceae > Fusarium > Fusarium heterosporum. The sequence continues at coordinate 123,713 of JAAGWQ010000027.1, read as the reverse complement.
TACGTTCGTCAATCTTGAATACAGGGTAGCCGTGGTGCTCCGTGTCCTACCCCGGGTCCGTGACGGCATCCCCATATCCACACTCATAGCACGGTCACGGATGACGGGATTAGTATCAGGGGAGGGCCGATTCTGAGCGCTCCGGTGTCTTACGATAACAGTCAACAATCAACAGCTTAGGAGACAAGGAAGTCAAAATGACGTTTAGTCTGAACCGTCACACCTTGGGTTGGACGAGCTCGATCTCCAACAGAGCAAGTTGTTGATGCAAATCATGCACGCAATGGTTCCTCCAAGTTAGTCCCCCTCCATCTTGGAGCGCCGCGGATGTCATCCCGTTGCTTTTCAGCACCACTAAATGCATTTCGTCTCCGCCCAGCTAATGTTAGTGGTGCGCCGTTGAGGTCTCGACCGGGCAGCGAATTAGACTTTTGGGCCAAGGGCGACAAACATGAGTTTCGGACAGGGGAATTCGCTACGATAAACATGTGCCGTGGCTGGTCGTGCAGTAAAATAATTAGTGGCGAAGTAAAGAAACACCAATGCCCGGATGAGATCCCCAAGGGACGGTTGAGCTGAGACGATTCGATCAACAAGCACGTCTCGCGTTCCTCGTGACAACCCATGTGTGTTGCATTGTTCTCCCCCTTGCGTCCATCTCATGCGCGGAGAAACACTTGCAGACATCCAACGTTTGGCGGTGAATCTACAACGGATGCTCAATATCAGCCCACCTTCGATGGTACCGTCCCAGCCTGCGTTTCTAGATTAGACATTGTACGTTTAAGATGGCTATTGTTATCTCTGTAGTGGTGTACTAGAATTAATGTAGAGTCACAGCAAGATGGACAATGGTTACGATATCAAGAGATAACTGCTGATCCATCCAATACGATGTTGCGTGTGATCTCTCCAAAGCTATTGGTCGATCGATCTTGGAAACGTTATCAGACAAGAAACAACCGCAGCCAGCCAGTTCGTTACAAGGTTCATGGCCGAAACGCAACGACATCTCGATCAGGCTAGAAACAGTATAATCATGGAGAGCTACCGTTCAGATCAAGGTGTCGTGCTGATACCACCGCCAGTTTAGACGATATCCGCAGTGATGTTCCCGGGGAAGTGGCCCTGGCGGCAGTCGATGGTGTGCACTGGATCGCCCGTCGTCAATCAGAGCGTGCCTTTGTTTGTTTCTGCATTTCCCAATTTGGGACTGAGCCTGTGAGGCTTTGGTCTTGTGCTGGTTCAGCTGTGCGTTGTGGTACTAATTGACGTCTTAAACGACTTGTTAGATGCATTACCATGACTCAAGAGACATCTTGGTTGCGCATAGCATAACATAGCATAGCCTTCTAAGTGAGTGCATGGACGGCATTGATGAGAATAACTCCCTATTGGGTCGATATGGAATCGGGTAACCCTTTTCCTGCCGGCAACTGCGAGACAAGTATCCCGATTTGCTGTCTCCTGTTTGCAGGTCTCTTGCAAGTTTTGCAATCGGCTATGCATAAGAGCAGCTGGTATCGAACCAGGATGAGCCACTCATGCATTGCCGTGGAGGAAGAACGGAGAACGGATGGTCAAGTTGCGTTGCAGGCTGCAGTAGAGTAGAGTAGGCTGTACAGTAGGTTCAGGCGAGCAAGTTTCGGTCAGTAATCATAGCAGAATCAGCCCATGCATAACATAACATATAACGGAGTAACTCAGTTAGGCCATACGCCGATATCACCCATCGGCCAAGGGAACGCTCGTCCCTCCCTGGCAATCCTGAAGCAGTGTTTGAGGTAGAGTACCGTACCTCAGCTACAGTAGATAGTCTGTATGATCGACGCCCCGGACTCGCTCTCAAGATTAGAACTCTTCCTCCAAGGGCCACATTGGCATCAGAGACATCAGTGCTCGTTGGCGAGAGATGGGTCGATCCTAGGGGCATCCCTGCTGACCTCACGGGAGGGGCTTCAACTCGACAAGGCATGCGTTAGTATCATTAAACAGCGGCCTCACTGTGTCCAAGGTGGATCGAAGATTGTTTCTCGTTGGTCAAAGAAGAAGAGCAACGCATTGAGCACAGGGCAACAACGGGGAATAAGGAAGACCGCAATTGATGGAGATCACGCTGCTAGGCCCCAAACGGTCTAGAGACATGCATGATCTTGGACTTTTTTTTTGATAGTTGATCGGTAATCACGGTGAGAGCACTGAACCATGAGCGTTCTTTGCTTCCAACGCCAGACCGCCTCTCCTAGAAGGGCCCGTTCGTTGACCCCGTCTTTGACAACTGTTAATTACTGCTGGCCACGAGACAGTGTCTCTGTTTTCCCGGTCTTTATCCGGAAGTCAGCACTTGACTGGCTGGGAACAGATGCCAGGGAAAATCCTTGGGCTAACTCGGCTGCTCGATGGCAGATATCGACATGGAATAGGGTAGTTGAGTGTAAATCGGAGAACCGTCTGGTAACTTCACCTGAACTCTTTCCGAATTCCACCTCCATCTTTGCCAGGTGGAGCAACATGTCTAGGAAAGTCAAGGCATCACCCGATGATGGTTCGTGGTTGGAACAAGGAGAGTTGTAGTCGAAAAATGCGTGATCAAGATGACAAGATCTCACACTGACTGGTAGGCAATGTGTAACAACCAAACTGGCCTCACTTCCTTCCCTATCCGTCAATGCTCAGATCTAAGGGCTCGAGGCACTGTACTGTACGATACCCGTACGTATCTGATGACAGGAACCAGACCTCCCATGCACTCACACTCACACTCACTTTCACACTCAATTTCACACCGTTAAACTTGTTATCAGTCAATTTGAACCCATGCATCCAACGGGCGTCAAAAGAAGATCACAGGCTCGATAGAGGCCCGTAGACAGGTAACGGGCCACATTCCCAAGTCCCTGTACAGCCTCTTATTGGACGCCTCTTCTGCAATCAGTTCTCAACGTCAGCCTCACTGTGGTGACTGTGCCCGTCGTGGCCTGTTCAAGGGGTCTCTTGACAGGAACTCTCTTTGCAACATCGAGTCCTACGAGCAGGGGGACACAGACACAGACACACTCTGCTTGTTCTGCCCGCATCTCACCGCAGCCTAGGACCATTGGGTGTGGTACTGATGACACCGGGGCAGGGTTGCAGCAAACAGCACAGCACAACGCAGCACAGTTCAGCAGACAGACAGACCACCCGGAAATCACATCCATCTACGGATACTCTGCACCCGTCTGCTTCGAGTAATATAGCACCCGGGGTTTGCGCCAGCAGCCGTTCTCCATCGAATGCCCTGCAAACAGGAGCCTGCCAGCGCGGTTGAGGCCCCTTGGACGGATGCGTGCAGAGACCAGCCAGATGGATATTGATAATTTGGTGAATGGCAGGCCTCGCTTCAGCGTCAGACAAGTCAAGACAAGACAGGCCTGTAGCCTCATATTACCACCTACAACTATTGATCGCTTACAGTGTGACTATGGAATTTGTGATGAAACGCCATGTCGCTTCACTGATCAACATGGATAGTAATAAGAATAAGCAAGTTGCGCCAACTCCCCTGTCAGCCTTGTGGGAAGAAAGGTGATTGCAATTGACGAGCGTGACATGATATCTCGATATTCAATACATATGGCCTTGCACCAATCAAAGTTCAAGGTCAGGTTGAAAGGCGAGAGATGAGAGATGCCTCACTAGAAATGTCGATCCTTCTTCCAGTGAAGCATCCATAGCTGGCATAAACTTATGCAGAGCCTAGCCGCTCTAGCCTCATCGGAGGTGATGCGTGTCGGCTTCCATTGGCTGGATGCGAGGTACGTAGAGGCCCAATTAGGGACAGGATCGGCACAGTTTTAGCAGGTGCGACAGTGGTGCCAGTTCACTTTTCACATTTCAGCCCTCCATTTCTTGCGTTTGATCACACATCCTCAGGCACGTATGCTGCAGAATGAAAGAGGGTCCCCGTTTCCATGACTTCATGCATCGCATTCCTTTTTGTGCAAACACGTCGCCAAGCGCCACGGACGCCCACTTAACGAGCGAATCAACTGACTGTCGCTTGGCTTTGCTTTGCTCGCCCAAGGAGAGTTTGCTGTTCCGTTCCAGTTGTTTCTCCTGCCTGAAGCAGGCAGATCAGGTCCGGTAAAACTATGTCGAGCATGTGTACAGAAGCGCCGACGGGCTCAAACTCTGTGTCATTAAGAGCAACAACAATGTAACGCCGGGCTCCGACATGCTCGCCTCCTTCAACGCCGCGCCGGCCGGCAGGCGGACGGAGTCAAAGCTACGTGCGCTACGGCTACGACTAAGGATATACGGCTACAGGACGCCTGCGGTAGTTGGCGAAAAAGGGCCAAAGCAGAGGCCAACTCAAAATCCAAACTGTGATTCATCACGGGTTTGGCTATTGATTATGACGCTTGGCCCGACGGGTGGAGAGCGACCAGTCAAGTCTCGAAGCATACAGAGGACACGCAGCACAAGACGGCTACGCTACGGCACAGCACACTCTAGGGGGTGTCAGCAGAGCACCACAGTAGCACACAGAGCACCGCCCAGGTTGCTAGAGATCTGCCACCAGAGTTCTCTGACTGGACGAGCGCAGTTGGGCCGGCCAGTGGGTCGATGGGATGGCGTTAGTGCTGAGACTGAGACTTTCAGACTCACACTCACACACAAAGAGAGTCAGAATGAAGCCCAATAAAAGATGGTGGGCCTGGGAGGAACCTGAGAGGACCGCTGTGTGTCGTGGCCTGGAGGCAGTGACACAGAGAACCACTTTATTTGACTCTTCTAACGGATCCTTGCCTTTCGTATATTGCTCAGCGTCACCAAAGACCAATCCTAACCAATCCTTGCTGAGAGCTAGTCGACGCCTCGAGCCAAAACGTCCGCTGGCCCACACCCACCCCTTCCTTTACACTCTACGCCTAGACAAGAATAGCATTAACGCGACGCACAGCGAGCGAGGCCAAGCCAGAAGACAAGACAAGGCCCCCCTGCCACTAATCTCTCCAACTGGGCAAGGGTCTGCATGAGGCGGTGGGTCCCCATACACGCAATCCTAAAAGCCCGAGGCGTGAAGTAGGATACGTATCTTTTCGACTTGGGTGTGTCTAGTGTCTGGCTCTGCGCTCGTCCGCCTTGTCCTTGTTCGCTAGACTGCTTATCTACTGCCTCTGCCCATCTCGAAACTTGAATGGATCTGGTTTGAGGAATCTCTATCACCACTTTCACGACACTCCTTCCGGCAACTTTCTCCCTCTTCGCAGACGTGACCTTTAGGTCTCTCTTGTCGACTACAACTCACAACCTCTTTTCGACAATTCCTAGGAATGCCGACCAAGTTATCCTAACCTTGCCTCTCTTATTCTCGACCCGTTTGTTCGGCCGTCGGGATTTCAAGTACAACCACCAACTACAACCCAGGAACTTTTTGATATCGACCCGTTTGGACTGGACTTCTACCCTTTTGGATCAGGATCCTTTGCTGGCCGTAGGAAAATACTCTTTTGTGTTTTCTTGTCTATTTTCCTTTTCTCTCTACCGTTTTGGATTATCTCTCCGGCCCTAGGACCTCTACTACAACTCAATACCCAATTCTAGGATTTTGTTAGATACCAATCAGATAACATGCAGCAACATGCCATTTTCGGTTACCAAACCCCTCCGCCCTCTCCTGGATTCGATCATCCCAAGTGCACAGTTCAACAGCCCTACTCGGCCCCTCGACACTTCCAGACCCGATGCATTCCTCTGGCCCCGGAGGCCAGGCTTGGCCGTGTGCTTGAGGGTACTCTCCAGCTGACTGATATCCTTGGAACCGGTGCCTACGGCGTTGTCTACCTCGCTGTCGACCTAAAGACAGGAGGTAAATACGCTGTCAAGTGCTTGAGCAAATACAATCCCGATGGAACCCCATTGGAATCCAGGCAATTTGCCTACCAACAACGCGAGATCCGTCTTCACTGGAAGGCGTCGGAGCACTCCAATGTGGTCCAGATGCTCAAGATTGTGAATGATCCTGACTGCATCTATGTTATTCTTGAGTATTGCCCTGAGGGTGATCTGTTCTTGAATATCACTGAGCGTGGTCAATACGTTGGTAAGGATGAACTATCAAGGAATATCTTTCTCCAAATCCTGGATGCCGTTGAACACTGCCACAACCTTGGAATTTACCATCGGGACCTCAAGCCGGAGAACATCCTTGTGACAGACCACGGAGACACCGTTAAGCTAGCTGACTTCGGCCTTGCTACTGCTGATGATCGATCCGAGGACTACGGATGCGGTTCAACCTTTTATATGAGTCCAGGTACATACTTCTCCCCTTCCTCACCCCTGTTATGATGTTCCCCTTTGCATCTTGTACGATTGTCGAGGACAGACAACTAACGTTCTTTTCTTTCCCTCTATTCAGAATGCCTGGACCCCTCTGCTAGGAAGCCCTACTACCTTTGCGCCCCCAATGACGTCTGGAGTCTTGGAGTTATCCTCGTCAACCTGACTTGCGGACGCAACCCATGGAAGCAAGCCTCCTTCCAGGACTCTACTTACCGTGCTTATGCCGGATCCAAGGACTTCCTGAAGACCATCCTCCCCTTGTCGGATGAACTGAACGACATTCTGGGACGAATCTTCGAACCCATCCCCGAGCAGCGGATCACTCTCTCAGAGCTCCGAACCAGGATTATGGCCTGCTCTATGTTTACAGTGCCACCTATGTCGGCTGTACCGACACCACCGGCCTCACCGAATCACATCACCGAATACGTTTCTTCTGAGGATGCTATCATTGACGACTACGACTATGACTCGCCTTTGTCTCCTGCTTCCTCCGACGATGAGGGCTCGCTTACTTCAAGCGACTCTACCATCGACGATCTGGACGACGAGTTTGAACAGGAACGCCAGCTGCCACAAACTCCTCCCGAATTTGTGCCACACACTTTTGACCCTGAGGACCACAAGGAGCATCAACTCATCTACCACAGCCAGGAATTCGTGCCCCAGAAGTACTCTGGGCCAGTCCCCGTGCCAGTGGCAGTTCCCACTCAGTCCATGCTTTGCCAGCAGGTCCCCATGCCGGTTCAGGCTCAGATTCAGGTTCCTGTTCAGGCTCCTTGTCAACCCAAATCATACTTCCCCATCTGGGATATGGTTAAATACGTTCAACAGGTACCAATGCTCCAGCACCACGTACCCTTCCATCAACAGGTCCCCTTTATGCCCACGTTCCAAGGCTGCTATTAGAGCATGAAACAGGACCGTGTTTCTTGCTTTGATACAACCGCTACTACTATTATTACGACGACCTTACCTGGATGAGATATCACCAAAGCCCTAAACCCCACAGGCTGAGGACTATTTGATTCTTTTATTACCATTACCACCTTGGATACTACTCGACATTTTAATATCGACCCTTGGTAACACACAACATATCCACCACCAGGGGGACACATCATACACTGGAACCCAGAAGCCGTGCAAGGATACGCCTACCAAAAATACCTTTATGACCATTGAATGACAGTCCGGGATTGTTTCTATTCAGCCCAGGACATTTTTGGAGCAACTTTTTTGTTCGGATTTTTTTAAACATTTTTTTTGTCACAAAATTTTCTTTTACTATTTCCACTCTTCCAAAATACCTATTTAAAAAGCGAGGAGTTTTGTCTTTTCGAATGATGACGGGGAAGATATCAGTTGTAGAAGCATGATGTTTGGCGCATCGAGAATTTTAGGGGGGAGCAAAACTTGTTTTTCTCTGCAGAGACAGAATACCTTGAAGATGGAGTCGATCACTTGTCCGAGTCGCGTTATGTTGTTTTCCACCAGCCAGGACCTGGCCTTACCTTACCATGGAACTTTTTGATATCCGGATATCCAGGGGATAATGACGCCTGCATTGGAAACGAACACTTGCGTTTATCTTGTTTGTTTTTTACGACGACTGTCTTTGAAGGCGCTGTGTTCTTTGGATAGAAACGGAAAGAATGGTGGTCTTGCATCACATTTTACTATCATGACGGATCGGATGGGGTTACTCTTTGTTTTCTTTCAGTGGGGGAAAAGAGAAAGATGGGACAAATGTCAACAGAGCTTGACTTTGCACAAAGACTTAGAGCGAAAGAGAAGATGGCTCGATAGCCACAGCGCACATAGCATTGCGCACCATACGTTTAACTGAGGGAAGACGGCACCTCGCACCAAAGAGATGCATCTGCCGATCATCCCATGAATGAATATGACCTTTGAGATACCTCACTCATGTTATCTTGGTGTGCTTGTTTTAGTGAATTGTGACAAGTAAAGTGATAACGGCCGTGGCCTTGTCACATCAGCCAAGTGATAGATCGCGAGTTCGTTTAACGCCCAACCCAAGACCAGGCCCCCAGTCTACGGCATCACACTGCAGTGCTCCCAACCTCGACCTGCATGGCCTGCACGAGAGCTAAAACAGCAAAAAGCAACTTCAGCCCGCAGAGAAGCACTTTAACGAGCCGGCAGTCAAGCTACGGAGATTGGACAAAATACGGGCACGTGTGTCGTGTGTCATATCGTGGGGCGGGCGTTACAAGCAACGCTTGTGACGACAAAAGAGGGGGGTAGCAAAGAAAAAGAAAAAACAGAAGAGCAGAAAACAAGGCGAGAATGTGGCGGCCAATTAGCAGGGGTTTACTAGTTAGGGCGAACGGCATTGCGTTTGGAGCATGGGGGGGCACTTTGAAAAGAGTCTGGAATGGGATGGATGAGTGGAGATGTAGAGGAGCGAATCATGGGAGGCGGAGAGAAAGGTGAGGCGGGCTTTGGATGGGTAGATGGAGCTTTGAGACGATTATTGGGGCGATGGAATTTCTCTTTGGTTCTGGGCAATCTTACACGATCCTTCTCTCAAGAGGATGAAGGTGGGTGCCATGGAAGGAAGCTATTCAGAGGCAACACAACGTGACAGGTCACAGGATGGAGAAGAGTATCTTGTCTGTCGTTCTGTAAAAGAAGTGAGACAAGCATGGGGAAATGGCACGTAATTCATCCTATAGACGTCCTGATGAAATCAATAGTCTATCCCCTTCTCTGGGCGTCTCACCTCACCGCTCGAGATTAAGAAAAGGCATCGTCTAAGCAAAACCGTGGAATGTCTCAGGTTTGGGTTTCGAGTGGCCTCGTGGCTACTATTTTCTCCGAAAGCATTTCATTTCATTTCATTTTATTTTGTTTAGTTTTATTTTATTATTAGTAGAGTTGGGAATGCTTGGGTGGAAGCCATCCAAAAAAAACCCTATGGACGGACCACTCGGTGGCATTCCTCTCTGCACGTCAAGTCGGTGCGATGCGATGCGACTTTTGATCAAATGCCGTCAATTGTCCACATGGGACATTCCCGGGCGTCGTTTCCGGGGGTGGCCCCAAACTCAAAGCCACGAGGTTTCTTTCGCTTACAAGCCCCCCTCGAGAGTTTAAATCTCGCTTCGATCCTCTTTACTTTTTTAGGTGAGTGAGAATGGAAAAGAGAGAAAGTCCGGTTGTCGATCATGGTTCGAGGGGTGGGTGTGCGGCACAGCCCTCGCTGCCCTCAACTAAATTAAAAGATAGCTCTGAGCTATTATAGTGCGTGGTTGATCAAAAGCGCCCATGGTTCGATGGAAGATGGGTTCGGGGAGAACAGGCGCTGGAATGGTGATACTGTCTCTTAGTCTTGAGTCTAAGGATGTTGATCGTGCAAGTCAAAGCATCGTCAATTCGTAAACACAAAGTCGTGATACAATAGTCAGCATCCAGACAGTCACATCTACGGCGTCAAAGTCAATAACTCGGTCCGAAACGTGTCGATCTTTATCTTGATCTTGATCTTTCTTGATCCTGCGGCCACCAACGCCCGCCGGATGGCGCCGAACATCAACACCCATCACTGAACTCTTTACGAGTATCCGTAGATCGTCTGATTATCGCGAGGTGCCGCCACGGCACAATATGGAATGCAGCTGAAACCTGGTCTCTCAGTTGCTAGAGCTCTAAACGACGACCATCATCATTTGCTCTACGTCCCGCACGACTCATGAACTTGTAAGCGAGTGGATTGTCACTGTCTGTTCTAGGCCCAGCCGCTGCTTTCATCTCACAGATCTACACAATTGACTAGAGTAGATTCGCCCTAAAAACAAGCGCTCCATTGTTGCGGACCGAAACTCTGTTCGCTCGATAGTTTCCAAGGGGGGACAGACCTGTCACGCTTCAATGGCAGCGAGTCAAGCACCCCATCTCGTGTTGTCTCTGGTGTCAAGGATCGTCATCATATCATCTAATAGGCTTTTGACTACTGAGGCTGTGCTTCTATTGTTGGAGATTGGCAGCAGCTGAAGCTCCCGACAAAGGTTAGACGCGGACAGGTGAGCTCTGGCATGTCATTCCTAGAGACTTCGTCACAGTCACATAGCGTCGGGTCTTTAGATCCGTGTTTCATAGATACGATGTTCGGGGAAAAGGAGATTGTTCATGGAAGTGTCATCGTGGCGTTTGGTGCCAAGAAGAGGGCAGTCACAGGTGGCTGTTGGTATCAATGATGGCAGATAGACCTTGGCGATACTACGTATGCTGCATAGCAGAACCAGTCGAGGAGCCGCCACAGCCTGTAAACATTGAATAGGTCAGGTACAAGTCCATCGTTTCAAGATACGGTACTTGGGTGCCTTGTCACCAAGAAAGCCTAATTAAGTCTGATAGAGGCCGTCGCCGTTTGTGAGCGGAAGCATGTTTCCAAGAGATTCTGCGTGTTCCCTTACAACTCGAGTTGACAAGTGCAAATCCTCTTAGATAACTTGACAGACAGGTGTAATGAAGACAGGAAACAAATTAAGATCAACACTTGTATAAACTAATGAACCAATACTCACGCGATTAAGTAAACTATGAGAGAGACAGGCCTCAGGGCGTCACAAGAAATAATCACTTTAGACTAGGCGACAGAAGCTCTTGAGCAACTTTATCATAAACCCTGGCCTTCTTCACCTAATCTTTCTTGATCACCCAGCTTAACCTGTCAAATGTTCTAAAAACCCTCAAGGCAGTGCCGCTCTCGCCTCTTTATTAAGAAGTTTTAGGCGTGCGCGACTCTGCCTCTATAATATAGATGCTTTGCCTCTTCATCGCGAGTCGCAATCAAGTATGATATGGGTTGTGCTTGAGGCATGAGGCGCGATGGTCTACTTCTCGTAGAGTTCCAATACCTGTGTGAAACCGACACTCTTGTAATAAGAGTCGCAATGCCCCATTACGAGCAAGATAAGATTATGTACATGGTAGCTGGGGTAAATCGCTGTATCGAGAAGTGCAAGTCATGCCAGAGAGCGAGGTCATTGTGTCGCAACATGTTGCAAACCAACTGTGTACGACGGCACGATATTGCATCAGGATTAGGTAAAGTGTCACCATATCTTAACTAGGGTTATCTGAATTTATATATTAACTAGTCTATGATGGTGATTTCTTATGATGCACTGAGAGCTGCCTCTTCCAACGTTCAAGCACTCAGCACTTCATGATGCTCTTCCGACTTCTGGAAAGCCTCTCGAAGGGGTATCTCTGATAGCGGAACAATCTTTGTCTTCTTGACAAACTTCCAGATCAAGTACGCCGCAATCACGAGAGGGATATCTCTGTAATAAATATCGTCAGCATCGATTCTAAACTCTAGTCTGGGGAATACTCACAGATACGATGACACAAACCCCACAGGATCCCAGTTACCCTTGGTGAACACACGGAAACCGCCTGTAAACAGGATGAGTAAGGTCATGAATAATCCCACACATGATGAGTACACTATATCACTGACATTAGTAGGAATCCGCTTCTGCATGTCCATGGCCACTTACAAGTCCAAGAATTGTGCCAGGGCAACTCCTCAATAGGGATGCCTTGCTTCTTCATTGCGAGTCGCAATCGGATATGATTAAACAAAATGGACGACCAAGAGACCAGAACTCCAGCGGCAGTCAGATCAACCAACCACCAGAACACCGTCATGGCACCATTTGACAAACTCATGAAACTGAGGAACATGAAGCAGGTAAAGAAGAGAACACAGACATACGGCACACCCCACGACGTGGTCCTGAGGAAGATCTTAGGAGCCTGTCGCTTGAGAGCCAAACCGTACAGGACACGGGTGCCCGCAAGAAGACTCTGGTTGGAAGCTGACCACGCAGAGGTGACGACGACAGCATTGACGACAGATGGAATAGCAGGAATACCGGCCGCGGATGCTGCAATGACGAAGGGGCTCTGGCCTGCAGCTCCAGATTGGTCGTTGAGTCTCTCGTCGTCGCTCCTGACCAGCATACCGACAATGAGAATGGCCAGGATGTAGAAGACAAGGATCCGGATGAAAACGTTCTTGCAGGCCTTGGGGATCGCCCGCTGGGGGTTCCGCGTTTCGGCAGCTGCCATGGCGATAGACTCTACGCCGGCAAAGGAGAAGACAGCGCTCGTCATGACAGACCAGTAGCCCAGGAATTTGCCCCAGCTTCCAGTCGCGATGTACTCAACAAAAGGCCCCGGGTTCTTCCAGTATCTGAAGCCAATTCGTTCAGTGCCTGGAACACCCCCTAGGTTGATGACCAGGCCCAAAATGATGAGGAAGACCACGAGCAGTATCTTGAGAATGGCGAACCAGTATTCCACCTCTCCAAAAACACGGACGAAACAGAGACCGACGATGGTCGTTAGGACGATGAAGATGACGATCCACAACGTCGGGTTGATATCGGTCCAGAACTCGAACAACACGCAAATGGCCGTGATCTCAGACGGGATCGAGAGGACGTTTCCATAGACAAGATTCCATCCGATAGCGAATCCCCAAGCCGGGTCCACCAAAAACTCGGCATGTCGTACAAAAGCTCCTGTGACCGGTAATAGCGCAGCGACTTCTCCCAGAGCAAATTGCACAGCGCAAACAACCAGACCAACAGTGGCATAGCCAAGCAGCGCACCCAAAGGACCACCAGTCTGGACAGATTGACCTAGGCCGAGGAAGAGACCGGTTCCAATGGCACCCGCAATACCCAGCATGGAAAGATGTCTCTCGTGCAGGCCGCGCTTCAGACTGCGCTCCTCAGTAGCCGTGACGAGATCTCCACCATTGTCGTGGTTCTCATGAGGTTGCGCCTCGACGCCCAGATCCGGCGTCGCTTTTCCAGCAATTTCAGCGCTCATCTTGGCGCCTCCAATCCAGAAGTTTGTCGATGGTACGGATAGAATGAGATTTCTCTCTCCTGACGAGAATTGGCGGGTTGATAAAACATTTGCGGTCAGCTCTTATCAACGCCATTGCCAGAACCAATGGTGCAATCTCAGACAGACCAGGGGACTTTTGGACAATTCGCCACGGGTATCGGCATTATTTTCTCATGGCTCGCGGATGTAACTTCTTCTTTCATCCATGGCGTGGTTGAGCAGGTGGGTTGGACTCCATTTAATTGGAAATTTGGTAAAGTTTAATCCTTCTAGACGTTGACGGGTTTAAGCTGGGGGCAAATAAAAAGTAGGTAAAGAATGCGGAAATCCATACCAAGGTTACCTGAGCTTTTTTGTCATCTGATCTAAATCGTCCGTTTTTTACTGAGGGCAACGACGATTGTAGCTCTCTAGCTACCCTATATCTTCAAGCAAGTGATTGGTTATTCCCTATCTGGGATAGAACTGTCAGTTAGCATTAGAAATTAAAGCTAGAAACAATGATATTAAGCGAGTGCCTTAGCCTTCTGGTGTCGAGTAGAATATCGAGTGATTAAACTAAGTGATTTCGGTTCTGGTGAGATGAAGTGTTTTGCTTCAGGGTGAAACATTGTGTTAAGAGCTACCAGATTCGAATTCATGAGAAAGACTTGGGGAAACCATTACGGAGTCTAGTCACGGAATAAGTACAAGTTTACATACCAATTTTTTTATAGAAGCAGACATGCTGTGATATAAAGATTTCAACACGTATACTGAGCAGCATAAATGATATGATAAAATCAAATCAACTACAACACAACACATGTCAGTGATTGCTTGTATATCATCTGATTACTATCGAATTTGATTTGAAAGTATTTCAGAACTATCAGTGCAGGCTCCTTACTGGTTTCTGCATCTATCCTACAGCCTCTACACAAGCTCTTGCATGCTTCGTGTATTCATAACATATGAGCTCATCTCAGTCTACCATCGAAGTACACGGACATCTCACTCTTCACCTTCACCTTCATCATAGATACAATGCCATATAGTTGGCGAGGATTTGCTATGATGAGAAGCATCATTGTTTCAAGGTTATAGGTCAAACAAGTCGCATTATCAGTGAAGTAATCCAATACACCCGATTCTCTGGTGATGTATTCGCCGTCCTTCCAAGAGTTGGAGGCGAACTTGAGTGACGTCTAAATTTTGGCAGATTTCTCCAACTTGGAAACATGCTATAAACTCTCTACAGGGTGTCAGAAGATTTAACTGTCTGATTTAGGGGTAAATAAAGGTTTGGTAGATTATGACTTATTTTAGACTGAAATCACCTGAAGGTTCCTATTATCTAGTCTAAAGCCGCTGATTTTCATGGTGCCCTGGGAACTTTGTATGACTTGTGCATCTGATGAACCCTCATTATGGTGCTTCATGTACCCTCGCCGGATCACTGTGCAATTCAGGTTCCATCGCAGCAGGAACCTCATGTGGTGACGAGTACTGGCTATCAGGCTGGTATGTAGTCTGGCCGTACATTTGAGGTTGTTGATAGTAGTGGCTGTGGGGGGGACTTTGATGTCCTGTACTCTTATCTTTTCGAAAATGCCTCCAGAGTAGGAACCCAACTGCACCAATTAATAATACACCCACGACAGCCCCAATGGCAATACCGGCTCCGGCTCCGGCCGAGATCCCCGAACTGGAATCAGAATCTGTACTAGAGTCCGTCGAGGACGCGGGGTCGGATGTTGAAGAGCTGGATGATTTGGTTGAGTCGGTATCTGATACACTGATGTTGAAGCTTCGAGACACGGCAATAGGAGCACCGGCGCGAGGGAAATCCGGTGTATAAAGCTCAAACCAAAGAACAGCGTCACTGCCATTGAACTCTTCCTTGTCGAACCTGTTTATCTGATCGAAACCTACAGTCCACGAGGAAGCACTTTCTGTGGTATTTTCTGCAAAGAGAATCCAACGTGAGCGTGAGATCATAAGGTTCATTTACGGAGGTGCTTACGTTCAATTGCGTAATGTCTCTGTGTATCGTTCAGTAAGTATTGGACAGCTGTTATCGTCGTGTAGCTGAGATCAGTCACCCACTTGATCTTGATGCTGTCACCGATCTTGTATCGTGGATTGTTGTCAACGTTGTCCGAGTCATCGTAGGTCGCTGGCAGGATAAAGTAGCTTTCGCATTGGACGTGGACGAGAAAGCTGAAGAGCGAGACTAGGGGCAGAAGAACTGCACGCATAGTTGCACTTGTAGAGGTCACATAGGCGAGGGAAAAAGAGAAAGTAGGGAGCTTCGTCCTTTTTGATATCTGCGTAAGCTTGATGGAGAGTCAGCCCTGCCAGGGCCCACGCCCAGCAATTTGGGTTTCGTAAACTTGAAAGTTGCATCCAGAAGGAACAACACCCCTCACGATGTATCCGCTTAGCCTCTCGCTTCTCATTAAGTCGTCGAATCAGACCGGGCATTCCGTACCTTTAAGTTGTGCCGCTGTGTAAAGGAATGTAGGGACCAGCAAGGATCTGGGGGTTGACGACGTTTAAAACTTCGCAAACAAAACACAAATTAGTATTGAACACTTGAAGAATTCCAATCCATGACCCAAAGTAAGGACAGAAACGTTATGCTTGACTTTCGGAGCATATTTCAGTCCCTTTGTTGTTGTTAATGTGTTCGACGCCTAGGTTGACGTCGCTGCCAAGAGGCACAGCCATCTCTGTTGTTGATGGCCCATGTTGAAGGATTGACATGCTTGTCTTTTCAATTGCAACCAATCCCTATCGACTATTAAGCCTAATGCTTGCATGTTCTAATGAACTATATAAGCTGCATCTCCGCTAAAAAGCAACATGCTTGAGAAACCTGCTAGCGAGAAATCCAACATCGATCCAACCTTTGACCATTGTGTGGAAATTGTGCTGATTACTCTATTGAGAGCAAACTTGTGAATGGTAGTTTGAGGCGAGCAAACGCACACTCCACTTCAAGTGAGTGCAAGTGGCCAAGTTCACGACGATGACAGTTAGGACGAGTTATGATCAAGAAGAAGTTGGTTTTTGAAAAACAACACTCGCATTCTGTACCATTGAGAAAGCCGAACACCAAAGCCCAGCTGTAATATAACGAAGAAAAAAAGCCCTCACAAATCATTCTAAATAAAAATCTTGTCTATCTATGCAAAGTCTAACATTTCGCATTCTATCCTCGTCTCGATTTCGTCATGGTAGGAAGAACAAAAAAAAAAGGAGAAAAGATACCAAGAGCGCGAGTCCTGAACACTCTGTACCCAGGACGATCTATAGTCGGTATGTTGAAATATGTCCAACAAGTCTACTACTCGCGGTGTTCGTGGGACTCGTTAGACTGAGTAATGGTCTCTGCACCCAAAGACTTCTCAGTTGGTAGGACAATGGCGCGGTCCAAGGCATAGGGAAGCCCGCGATGACGCCCACGAATCATCATGGCGCAAATAACGAGTTTACTGAATATCGTGAATTCGGTGCAAAAGGACGAATTGATGGTGGGATATCCCAAGCTCAAGCCGACATTACAGCTGAATGACAATTAGCTCGGCTTCTTCATGAAAGAGCTGGACCTACTATGCCGAAACACCCTCGAACAACATGGGCCACATCGCAAATGCCTGAACTGTAAGCGACGCTCGGAAACACTAGGGAACGTACTCACCGGATCATCCCCGTCCATAATCTTCTGGTGCTCCGCGATGGAGATGCAAAGAAGTCCAAGACAAATATACCACAGATCAAAACTGAGCTGGTTCCGTACATGGGTTACAAAATACGAGCCGCCGTCATCTTCATTGTATTGCAGACTATTCTCGTATATACCCAGCGAGCGCTCTTCATATGTGTTCGAAGATCGAACTGCGATGGAGATGGGATACACAGAGACATACATCATAATGAGCAAAGCCATTTGCACCCCTGGATTGACATTTGCCAGGTTGAAACTGGCTGTACCAGTGTGTCGGGAGCTGACTGCCTGGAAGATAGCGGCGCAGAACCTCTGCCATCCTGGAAGGACGGTGACGGTTGGGTTGTCCAAGTCAAGGAGGATGATGAAGAGGACATCGGCGATGTTGAGGAGGGTAAGAATGCCGAAAAGGGCCCACGTTGGACCACTGGGAAAGAGTAGAGTATAACATCGGCGTGGGTGGTTGAGGAGAAATGAGAGTGGCTCTTGGAGCGACGATCGCTTCGGTATCGCCTTTGATATGGTCCATATGAGGAGGCGGAGAAAGACAGGGTAGAAGGTGTGACCAGCAAGAGCGAGTACACTCATGATAAGCAGTGGAGCCGGGGCGTCGTTGAAAGAAATCATCGAGTCGGGAGTCAAGGTGAATCCCAAATTGGTGACCATAGTCTGTGAAGAGTAGATGGCCCTGAAATGCATTAGCATGGCAGAAAATGCATCTGAGAGGAAGACTTACCACCAGCTTGTGTTTTGCCCGCATTCGTCGATGTATTTGACATACTTGTCAGGAGCATTGTGGACCCATGCTATCAAACATATAGCACCAAGAGCCTGAAGACCAACATAATAACCTGGAATCGTTAGCCCGCTTCCCTCAAGCAACCAAATCACTCGGATACTTACCGACAATGATCTTGAGCAGAAGTTTCAAGCTTTTGTACTCAATCCCACCTAGCTCTTCCCGATCCTGGGACGACAGGTTGTGGAAGATGGAGTTGCGTCCGATGGTAACCTCACGTGACAAGCGTGGGAAGTCTCCCACAGCAAGGGTTGGTGCTCTGGTCAACGGGCGCTCCTTGGGTCCTTGAGCAGTATTGCCGATAACAAACAGCGATGAAGCAACAGTAGCAACGCGCTCTACGGAGCGTACCTGAGCCAAGCTGAGGCCGGCACTTCGTCGGCGGCGAAGGGTACCGACGGGTGTAGACTGTGTACGAGAGACAGGCTCAATGATATCCTCTGAAAGACAGTTAGCTCACGCAACAACTTTCCGGCCCCAGACACAAGAGCCTCACCATCTTGAGTATCTCTGCTGGAACGACGACCACTGTTCAGCTCGACAAAGGGAAGACCTGACTGCGTTAGTGGATCCCGCTTCAACAGTTGCCGATGGCATACATACCTTGATCACGAGCGCGAGGTCCGGGGATATATAGTGTCGCCTCTTCGCGTCGAGGATGACGATCTGTAGAAGGGTCAAATGTGATTTTCGTTTCAGGCCGGCTTCTGTCTGCTCCTCTCGCCTTTTCATCCCTCACTGGGGACTCAATCTTCTTCTCTAAAGGACGTTGGAGTGTGTGGTCAGGACCTGGCTCTGTTCGGCTACGAAGTCCGATGGGGGGAAGTCCGTCTTCATCCTTGCGGGCCCCGTCTGTCACAGCTCGTGCAATACCTGGACGTTTATCTGGGGTCTCGGAAGTGGGAAGCTCAGTACCAATCTCAGGGTCCTCTTTAGGATCCAGATCTGCAGGCCCCCGCCCGTTCACCAAAGCAGGGGCTTTGAGTTGGAGTCAGCAACTATCGATGCAGAAGGAAGTAGAGCCATGAACTCACCGGCCTTTTTAAGGTATCTTCGAAACCAGATCAGGCGCAGAATAACGACTATGATACTGATAGTGACAGTGTTACAGACAAGGGGGACGAAGTAAAGAAATAACTGCTGGTACGTCCTGAGTACAGGAACATCAACTCTAGGTCGGCATGTGATTAGCTCCTTATAACCATCCATCAACGAGTTTTCTAGAAGGTGGCTCACGTAGTCAAGCCGGTAACGGTTGCAGCGCTAACGCCAAAGAAATAAGCATCAATTGCGTCGAGACTACCGTTGGGATAGATAAATAAGAAGCTGGAAAGACCCATGCAAATGATGTAGATGTCTGCATGTTGCCAAGCAGCGCTGTCAGTGGCATCCTATCAGCGCCCACATACTTGACACTCACAATGTAACTTGACGAAGTTCAGACTGGGACGCCGCATGGTTCGTCTGAATGGCGAAAATCGCCCGAGACGATGCCCTAGGGAGAAGGTGTTTCAGGGCTGTTTGCGAGTCGGCGGGCGCGGAGTCTGTCAGGTTTGCGCCGTTCTCCGAAGAAAGCAAGAGCAGGTTGCTAACCAGCTCGTTTGAGCAAAGGGAGAGGGCGAGCGGGCAGTGCTTGAGCAAATTATGCCCGGTCGAAGGGGCGGTAGTTCCCCGTTACGAAGCCGTTCTGCAGAAGCGGGAGTGGTGCATCAACAATTAAACCCGGTCATTTAACAATGTGACGGTACATGGCCACTATAATTGTGAGAGAATAGACGGGGCATTGTCATTGTCGTGTTAAGGAATAACATTTGTAGACCAGGGTAGGACCCGGTGGTGATGAGCATGGCCGATGAGAGGCGTAGCCACATGAGCTTAACTTGTAATTGACAGGGGAATGGCGGTAAGAAAATCCCGAGAGGCCCGACTTGACCGGTTTCTTTTGCTAACGTCCAACGATAAAGAAGTTGTGTGATTTGTTTAGCGGAATTCCCTCTTGGGACATTAGGCGGTGGCAGTGCAAGATTGGCTTTCCCGTAGCTGCTCTAGTGCTGTAGCGGGATCTACATTTCCCATCCCATGCTGCTGAGCTGAATTCCAGATAAGAGAGATACGTTGAATCTTGTTTTTTGTCAACGGCATGGATACGGGAGGTGTTTTAGCGCAGTTGCTTATTTGAACGTGTCATGTCACATCTCATGTCGACGAAACACTGCGAGAACAGCGTGTGATGTTGTTGTGCAACGTGCCAGACCCGAAGATAAGCGACACGGTCGATGATGCATGCGGAGAGATGAATGGTTGAAAACATATCGCAGCGTTCGACACCGAGATAGCCATAAAAGCTAGTCCAGTGTCGTGCAATTACAGATACAGCTGACGAGCAAAAGAACGACGTTGATGCCAAGCTCAAATGCCAAGCGCTAAGGTGCAGAACCCCAGGTCAACTGCAAGCAAGCGACTGGGAACAGAGGGGAGGCCACTGCTGACCTTGCCGGTTCGGGTAACGGCCAGCCATGACGTACCTTGGATTAACCATTCATGTGCTATGCTAACTGTGGTTTCGTTGATTATACCTATAATACTGCAGTACTTATTCGATAATATGCACAGAACAAGTCATGAACAATTCTCATACAACACATGTACACAGGGCTAATCTGATTATGTACTAAATATTCCTTTTTCTTTGCTTAGTGCAAAGTCTCAGCGGTGCTGTGTTGGGCAAGGGGTGCACTATGTCATCGTTCATTAGAATGTGGAGAAACACTTTAATCGCGTTCGCCTCACGACGTGACGCGCGCGTCGCAAACACAAGTGCAATTGGTACTAGACATCATCATGCAAATCGAGTAAATAACAAAAATAAAATTCAATCACATTTCTTCTTCGGTCCCTACAATTTTCTTCCACTGCCAATGCCCCATCTACAGCTTCAGATCTAAGAATGGACTACGACTTTGGGCAAGATGCCTGCGGCTCAGGCTCTGGATCCTGGCTCGGCTTTGGTCAGCGCGTCACTGTAACCTCTTCATCGCCTGGAGCACCCAATACTATTCCCGAAGCTGATGATGCTTCCTTTGCTGAATCATATCGTCCAGAGGCTTCTCCTTTATTCAATCCACTCTTCATGCCGCGCCCCTCTGCCGTTATCGAGAATGCACCTACGCTGGCTACAAGCCCTGGTCCCGCGCCTACTTGGCCGTGGCAGCGTGATGCCACGGCTCTCGATGATACCACCTTCAATACCGACACTCTCGGGTCCCCTGATGTATCTACCTTGTCTGAACAACACACGCGCATGTTTTCTTCACCAGAAAAGCCGGCCCCGCAAGAACGTCCTGCCGCTCAGATATCTGTCGACGCGCATAAGGTTACCTCCCCCGAACGCGCCCCGTTTTCACCGTTACAAGAATCAGCCACACCCATACAGGAACTCTCCATTATCCAACAAGATATCGCCGAAGAAATTGCTGCAGACGAAGGCATGGTTCCTCCACCAGTCGTAGAGGAGTCACGAATCAAAATTCACGAGCACGTCGAAACCATTGTTCAGTCTTCGGAGAAGCAACCTGAAGAACTCTTGTCGCAGGACGAGCATGACAGCGCCACTAGAGATGACGAAACCGAACGCGTCGAAGAAACACCAACCGAGACACCTGCTGAGCCAGCAAGTGATGGCGACGATAAGCCCGCCGGTAGCCAAGGAACCCCTCCGCAGCAGCAGTCTAAGTTCGCAGAACCTAGTTCGGCACCTGCGGCAGGTCCCAGCTCCCTCAGGTCCGCGTTACTTTCTGTCGGACGAGGCTTGATGAAACGCATGTCAGCACCACCGCCCGCGTTCGCCACTCCTACTCAACCAGATGATGCTCAAACTCGAAGAGCCATGTCCTCACAACCAGAGCAACAGCCTGAAAGAGAAGGCTCGAACCCTTCTTTGGTAGTCGCATTGAATCCCATGTCGGAGCCCCAGAAAGCAACATTCACTTCTGAAGCTGCCGTTTCTGACCAGGAAGCCTTACCTGCGGATGTAGTTCCAGCATCATCCGCAAAACGGGGCCGGCCCAGCAAGACCAGTCTAGCTGGCAATCCTGTAGCATCTGCTACAAAATCGTTGCGCGGACGTCGCAGCACTGCTTCTGCCCCAGCGTCACCCGCAGTTAGCAAAGCTCCCACTGCAGCCTCAAAACAGGTTCGAAAGTCTATGCCCGCAAGTGTCGTCGCCGATGAAACACCTAAGAAGCGTGGACGGCCACGAAAGAGTGACGCCGTCGCTACCCCAGCACCCCTACCCAGTACCGCAAAGCGAGGGCGACCACGAAAGAGTGATGCTGTAGCCACTCCAGTTGCAGCTCCAAGCACCGCTAAGCGAGGTCGACCCAGGAAGTCAGACGCAACGCCGATTGTCGTACCAAGCGCCTCAAAACCATTGTCTGCCAGGGGTCGCCGAGTTGCCAGCGCTAGTAAAGCTGTAGTCACACCCCGCAGAACCACATCAACCCAGACTCCAAAGACAGCCATTGGCCTTCAAGCTGCAGTCGCAACACCTGCTTCAACTCCCAGGCCACGTGGTCGACCCGCCAAGAACCCTCCACAGCCATTATCAAAAGAAACCGAGCCAGAAGTTCAAGCTCCCAAGCGTGCTGGCCGCGCGACTCGAACCGCGGGTACACCTGAAGATGTCCCTGCCACGACGAAGAAGAGCACCCGTGCCGTAAAACCACGTGCTGTCTCATCTCCCGCAAAGGGAAGCCGAGCCGCAAAGACGGCTGCCGTTGCTGCTTCTACTCCTAGCAACAAAGCTGAGACCAAATCAGCAACAAGACGTGGTCGCTCAGCCGCCGAAGAATCTGCTGCTGAAGCTCCCAAAAGACGCGGTCGTCCAGCCAAGGCTGAGGAACCAGCCCCTGAGCCTAAGATACGAAAGAGAGGTCGCGCGGCAGCCACTGAGGACGCTATTATCGAGGAATCCGCACCCAAGAAGCGTGGCCGCATTGCTGAATCTGCTCCAGAGGAAGAGGCTGCGCCAGCCCCAAAAAGACGTGGAAAAGCGGCTGCCTCAAAAGCTGCCGAAGGTGCTGCACCTGCTAAGAAGAGCAGCTCGGCAAAGACCGCAAAAAAGGCGGCTGTTGATAGTGCTTCTGGCGATTTGGCTCCCAAGAAACGTGGACGAGTAGCTGCTTCAGCTAAGGCAACCGAAGGTGCGCCTACTGAGACAGCCACCAAGCGTGGCCGTGCAAAGCGAGCAGCGCCTGAGCCCGAGCCAGAGGTTGAGTCACCTGAACCCCCATCTAAGAAGCGACGAGCAACACGCAAGGCTGAGGAACCTGCTAAGGCAAGCAAGACTACCACTGGCCGAAAGGCTGGAAGACCTGCAAAGGCTACAAAGGACACTATCGAGGAACCAGCGCCCAAGCGAGGCAAGTCTACTCGCACCAAAGCCAGCGAGTCTGCTCCGGCCGAGGAAGTATCCAAACCCGCTGCCAAGCCTCGCGGTCGTGCTGCTGCTAAGAAAACATCGGAGCCTGCTGTCCAGGCCGAAGCAGAGAAGCCCAAGGCTCGTGGCCGACCGAAAAAGGCAAAATCTGGAAAGGGAGAACTCCCGAGCTCAAAGAGTGCCGATGCTCCGGCCACCAAGCGAGGACGGGGAGTAGCAGCTAAAACTGCCACTACAACCACAAAGGCTAAAGGCTCTGCCCCCACTGGAGTGACCAAGACAGGCAGAGGAGCACAGACTGGGGTTCGAAGAGGACTTCGATCAAGAGGTTGAAGGGATTTTGATATGAAGGTATATGGATCTTTGTTGGCGTGACGGTAATGACTGTGTTGTGTTTTTTCCTCGTTTACGGTAGACTTGTATTCGCAACAATAGCATCTGGGTTGCGAGGTTCATCATGATTAGCACTTGTACATGGAATAGCAACAGACATCACAGACATGGCGTTTTGATTTCGAACTCCTACTTGAGATTCTCTGTCAATACTGGGATCTAAAGAGGGCTGGAAAGCTATTGACTTTGACTTGAAGAACAAATTGTCTAGTCCCATTATAGCAACACAAAATATTGTACAGAGAGTAATGTGTTCATATTTGACCAGGCATAGCGATTTGCAATTTTCTCGAAACAGGAGATAGCATGAGCCAACAACTATCTCACTCGCAGAACAAACCCAACCATCACATAATGGTATCTTGAGGTAAAAGAAAAGAACACGTAAACAAATTCCATAATCATTCGTAGAGTTCATCATCAACATCACCGTCCTTGTTCGCATGCGGGCTTGTGACTCTGATACTGTTTTCCAGTCGTGACAGTGTCATGATATACCCCTTGTGGTCACACCAGCTGCGCACCATCTTGACGGCCGTCTTAATCTCTCGACCGTTGAGCTGCCACAAAGACAGTTCTGATATGTCTTTGTCGTCGAGCGGCCTGTCGTCATAGGCGGTATTAATATCGCCTTCAGCGTTCTCATTCGTGTTGGCGTTCTTAGGTGTGGTAGATCCCGTGGCAGAGGACTCTTCCGTGACATCCGTGATGCGGTTGTTCTCCGGAAGGCGTTGGAGGAACTTTCGCCAAACAGTCTCACGGGCCTCGCGATCCAGAGACTTGAAGAGAAGATGCAAACTGACTCGGCTGCGGAATGCGGTATCGATAGTGTTGTAAAGGTTAGTCGTGAGGAAGATGATACCACGGTAGTACTCGAGCTCGCGGAGGAAAATGCTAACGAGTTCGTTGCGATGTATGTCATTCGGGTTTCTTTCTGCCATGAAGACATCTGCTTCGTCAAGCAGGATCACAGCATTCCACTCGGTTGCCATCTCAAAGACACGCTTGATGTTGGCACCTAAGGCAGCAGCATTAATACCAAGATCCTCGGCTTGCAGGTAGAAGAGTGGACGATGCGTGCGGTCGGCGATAGCTTCAGCCATGAGCGTTTTGCCTGTACCGGGAGGACCAGAAAGCAGCATAATGAGGCCCTGGCCCTTGCCCACAATGACATCCTCCATAGCCTTTGAAGCACTGTTGGCGAGATTGTGGTTTTCGACGAACGACAGGACCAGATCCTTCTGTTGTTCATCAAAGACAAGATGAGAGTAAGCTCTGTCGTTCCAAACAATCGGCTCCAGGTCCTCAACGTAGAAGTAGACTAGAATCTGTTAGCACAAGCACGAAACGTAGGACCATAGATTCCTAACCCCACAACTTATTCTTCAAGGCGTAACCGCCAATCAGCTCGGACATGAAAGCCAACTCGCCAGGCTTCTGGAGGAGCTCTTCACTATTCTTGCCTTGATCCTCCTCGTTGAGCCTCTTTTGTTGACTTTTGGGGTGCTTGCCCTCACGCTTCGATTCAACAAGATCTTGTCTTCGACGGCGTCGTGAGACGTCAACAACTTCGATCTCTGGATCCTTGTTCTCTCGCTTTCCTTGGGCAAGATGGTACTTATTGTAGCCTACTACATCAACCAAGACGCGGCATTCGACATTGTGTTTCTCAATACCACCATCTCCAGGGTGAAGAGCAATGCCGTTGTAGGAGCAGTAGGTCAAACCTTGTAGATCAAGGACCTTTTTACCGCGTGTTATCAACCGACCTTCGATAGCATCCTTGTCTGGGTGCATGTTGAAAGGGTAATGGCGAAGGTCGCGAACTGGTTTGTTACCAGCGAAATCGTTAATGGCCAAAGACTTCTTTCTCCAGACGAACTCTTCCCCATTGAACGCCATGACCTTGGCAGTGAGTACGAGCTGCACGACACCATCATTCGTATCATACTCTGTACCTTCTACCTTGCAGATGAATTCCGAGTTCAGCCCATAACTATAGGCTGTTGAGTCTCTCGGAAAGAGAGTCCAGGCAGTTCGGAAGTCGATGAGTCCCTTGTCAAGTAGGTTGCGACGTTTGATCTTGAGATCGCGGAAGATCTCATCAAGGGCTCTGAGGAACAGTTGAAGAAACCCCTTGAGCGGGTCATCCTGTTTCGTCGCCTTGTACAAATCTCTGATCTCATCTTGGCAGAACCAGAGAGGACGAAAGGGCTCCTTGAATGTCGCGATATCGTGCACGTCGAGGTGTATGTTTTCCTTCTTGAGAATGGGTTCTAGTGCGCTGACAAGAAGAGGGTTTTGGACATCGACCTGATGGTACTTGAGAGGGAATCGGCCGGAAACGGCACCCTTCTGAAGGTCTTTGATCTTGTAGACCTTGATAGCTACACGGTCTCGAGCTCGCGCGA
The DNA here is from genome assembly GCA_013396295.1 of Fusarium heterosporum. Taxonomy (NCBI): domain Eukaryota; kingdom Fungi; phylum Ascomycota; class Sordariomycetes; order Hypocreales; family Nectriaceae; genus Fusarium; species Fusarium heterosporum. The sequence continues at coordinate 97,734 of JAAGWQ010000027.1, read as the reverse complement.
GGGACTTGGAGACTTGCTTGGGTGGGAAGTCTTGCCAATCCCAATCATTCCCTGTTCGATCCGAGTTCTTGCCCTCGTAGAGGGTTTGTATGGTAGTGTCGGCACCGAATGTGGGATCTTTGTTGATGATATCTTCAGGCTTCTCTCCTTCGTATTCTTTCTCAAGGTCGACAGGCTCGTCTAAAGGCGACTTTTTACGGTGGAGAAGTTTGTACTTCCATTTCCACGTCATGTCAGAGATATTCTCGCCGATGTTGTCCAGCATTCTGAAGGGGGACCTGCTGGTGGAGGAGATGGATGAAGAAGATGTGGAAGAGAAAGAAAATCGCCTCGGAACATAGACGGCTTGGATGGGCCTTCTTAATGTAGACGACATGGCTGGTTGGGGTCAAATACAAGTCCTAGCAGGGACCAGGAGGGATATGGGCCAAGTTTCGTCTGTAGAGCGATTCTGCGAGCAAAAGGTCTGTAGATCCTGGCAGTGATGGCGGTTGGGGCGGGATTCTGTTGACGATACTGGCCAGAATAAGAGCCCGTAGCTCAGAAAATACTGTTGCCTGGTATTTTCATCGCCTCAACGTAACATAAGTGCCAACAAAAGAGGAGATCCAACAGCCGTTGTACGGTGGTTCGCAAAAGGCGTTGTGAGGGACAGCCATAGCCCCACGCGAATTGCAGTGTCTAGGTGGCTTGGATTGGTCGGATTATCTGAGGACCTGCAGGTGAATAATGAGAAAGAGACGCCTTTTCATGCACAAATAACAAGGCAGCGCAGGCGTTACAACATTGAAAGTGATATGAGTATAGTAGGTACCTACGTACGGACAGTGCCGACCTAGGACTTACAGTGTAGGCCCCTGCCGTTAGAGTCCTGCCCTGACTCCTTCCCGGGCCCACTTGGCTGAGGAGCTTGGGCCTCCGTCTAACTTAGCTCAATGTAAGCTGAACTCAGCCCTATTATGGCCCACCTCCCATAAGGCAGCCAATTTGAGACGGCCCAAGGCTCAGGACTAGGCATTTTGCAAGGCATCATCAAATGCATACGATGGCTTTGGTGATAGTCGGCGATAGGAAGTGCACACGGATACATGTTATTTCCCACCTGCAGACTAATAGTGACCAGTTGCAACCTCTGATGCGCCTTGGAATGGTTGGTGGGACAGAGCTGCCTGTGGCAAACCAGAGACTCACGTTTAAATTAATGGAACCCCGATTGAGTTCATTCAGACAGGAAAGTTTGGCTTTTGACGATAAGGGAAACTTTATAGAAGTCTAGTACCCGCAAATGACGGAACTATTTACTTATCAAGCACATACTCTGTCGCCGTTTAATCACAACGCAGATTGGCAAGACACATGAAATCGGACTTTCGCGTTCAAGAGAAGCAATAGACAACAGCATTCCAACAAGCGGGTTTAGCTCAGTTGGGAGAGCGTCAGACTGAAGTCAAACTTCATTCAATCAGTTGATATCTGAAGGTCATGTGTTCGATCCACATAAACCGCATGCTTTTTTCCATTTTTGGTGTTTTTGACGATGCCCCAAACATTCTGTTAGAATCAAGCCGTAGAAGCTTGTGCTCTGATGGTCGATGGAGGAATCTTGACAGGCGGAGGCTCATTGGACCTGATCGAGAGAGCCGTGAGAAGTAGAACAATAACAACTTGCTACTAGGTAGGTTGGTGGTACACTCATGAACCCTGCTAATGATGCTTCTGGCACTCGTTGTCCAAAATGAGGATGCAACTTCTGACCTCCAAAAAGAATTTAATGCAAAGTTGTTTCTTAGCTTTCAGATTGCTATGCGCCGTGTAAAAGAGCACTTCGACCATCACGCTGAGGCTGTTGTCGGTAGAGAACCTTCATGTAATCTTCCTCTCCACAAGCTCAAGCTGTCACTCTAGGATATATTCAATAAACCATACATGGCCAAGATAGGGCTCAAAGAACTTTGCTTAATTATCAAGCATTTCCCTGTCGGTATAGCGCCAAGTAAAGAGGCTTCTCACTGTCTCTCATAAGCTACCAACGTAGTAGTTCATCATCGATATGTAGAGCGGCAAGATTCTTCGTCCAATGCCAATACATATGCAGTAACTATGTGGTCTTTATTATCTCATAAGCTTCCAAAACAAATCCAAATTAGGGAAACATGCAGTTATGTAGCTTGCCATAAATGTAATGAGAAGATCGTCTTTATCCCGTAGTAGATGGCACTGGCCACCGGGAGTTATACAGCAGTCTTGCGTTAAATATCGATCAACAAAAACGTTGGGACAGATAGACATAGCCTTGAGTGCGTCATAAAGGCTAGATGTCGGTTTGTTTGAAGAAAGGGTAATGACCGCCCTGGCGTCTTGTGTTCGGCGAACAACCTCCCGCCATAGAGCTGGAAATGCCGGAGATGTACGATTAAGCATGTCTCTTAAACATGTGAAGACACAAAAGAAAGGGCCAGAGTCCTCAGAACATTGTGAAGGTTACCTAAATTTGGGAATGTGAATTGTTATTGTTGTATAGTGTCTTCGCACAAAGCCTCCATATCATTATCAGAATGAAGCTACACCAAAGATGCATAGCCCTTTTTCAACAAGCACAAAGCCTGGTAAGAACTTCATTTTACATAGAATAAGGCTAGGCTGATCTGGGAAGAACCGGATCTTGTCAATTCATAAGAAAACTGCCAGTGCCTCACCACTGCTTGCCAGTGTTTCCTTTCAACCTCACTATACACCATCCATCCAGCAACCACAGAATCAGCGCACATCCGCACAAAGATCCCTTTCCCTCATGTAAAGAAATCTCTCTCACCGATATCTTTCATACTGACCGCACTTTGGCGTTGCAGTTTGACAGCATAGGCTTCTCTACACCTCCAGCGCAGCTACCCGCAGACGGCGGGCACAAACCTTGACACTTTTCACCCAAGATGTGAAATGTTTGGAAACTGGCAAATACTCTTTGACAAGAAGCATATAACCCAGTATCACCTTCACTGCTCTTTCACTTCTTTTCTGTCCCTCTTTGATCTCTGGTTGTTGTTAACGTCTTACCCGCTTCACGCACGTTGCCAGTGACGACGACTTCTAGAATCAATGGGAGACGGGATGAATCAATAGAAACGCGGCTGCATTGTCCACTCTATTCTTCTCCTCCTTTTTTGTTGCTACTCCAGGACCCATTCAATACGAACAATAAACAATTCACTGCCTACTTCAATACGCGTCTATAAATTCCTCAAAGCTTTCACCACCATTTTCGAATCTTGATCCTCTTGGCATCTCGCACTCTGGTCTATCTACCCACACAGACTCAGCACTCCAGCATTTGAGCTTTTCTCACTCAACTTGACTCAATCATCTTCTCATTAGTCTTGGAAATTTGCTCAAGATGAAGTCCCCTTCTACTCCGGAGACTCACAAGAGTTCAAGCAGTCCTGAACTTGATGTAACTCCTCCTCCTACCCAGCAGAGCACCCCTTTTACCGAGATGGACAACACAGACCCCCAGTCTCGCTTCAAAAAAGCCATGAACTACTCTCAGCTCTTCAACGACTCTCCCAGCGTTCGCAAGGACAAACCTTCCGGTACCCAAAGCACCGTGTTCAGTGCCCACCCGACTTCGTCTCCAGCTGGATTGCCTGTATGGAGCCCGTCCGTCGTCTATAATCCTCAAGATCACCCAGCGCATAACTACCCCGACTCCATGAAGTTTGCGAGTATCTTCGGCCCTCCTCATCCAGCTCAAACTCAGCATTCCCTCTCTCAAAAGAACATGCCTTACGTTCCTATGTTTACCCAGCCAACCAGTCCTGCGCGACAGCCTGCTGTCCCTCCTGTTGACTACTCTTCTGTGCGAAAGGCTATCCCTGCAACTATGGATTCCTCTACTGCTATCTGGGAGAGTCTCAAGGATCACTTCAACCAGCTTGATATGAACGAACAGCAAGACCCTGCAACAGTACCCGCTCCAGTCCAGGCTCCTCGCGCATTCACTGCGGGTGCCCAGCCTTTCCAACTTCCCAGCTGGCTGAACCAGAGCTTGCAGCAGCAGTCTCTTAACAGCAGTCCCAACCCTCCTTCAGGTAGTCTGCTGGAGAGCCCAAACATTCGTCAATCCTCTGCTTCCCGCGGCTTTCGACCCATGGCTGCCATCGCTCATACTCGTTCTGATCTCACCCGCGCCAATGACGATGACCAGACCGAACCTGTCATCTTCTCTGGCAACTACAAAGGTGAACACACAATTCGTAACGCCAGTGCGATGAACCTCGCCCCAGAAGAGAACTGTGCCCTCTGGTTGACAAACCTTCCGCCTGATGTTACTCACCGCCAGCTACTCGCTCAGATCCGCAACGTCGGTCGCATCTGGTGCACCGTCATCAACGAACCCGACTATGAGCGCCATGATACCGCTGCTGCCAAAGTGGTCTTCTTCACTCCAGTTCCCGCTCAGCTCCTTCTCTCTAAGTCTTTGACGCAAGGCCTGGAGGTGGGCGGCTATGCCGTCCGAGTCACTCACAACCGTGTCAAGTATGGAGAACAGCCTATTGTCGGAGCGGCCTCACGAGTTCTCATCATCACCGGGAAATCAAGCTTTGTCAACGCAGAGAGCCTGACCAAGTTTTTCAACGAGCGCTTTGTCTTTGAAATAGACGAGATCACTTCACTCATCGTCCGTGGCGAAGCAGAAAATGGCGGGCGGTCCGTCATTGAGTATCGATTTGGTAGCTTCCGATGCCAGGCGCAGATGGGAAAGATGGCGCTTGAGAAGGATCGCCCCCAAGGGTTCGAGAAGGTCGAATTTGGAGAGGATCCATGTGAGGTTGGAGATACCCTTACTGCCTATACCATTGCCGCGGAGCGTATCCAAGGAAAAGGGATTTAATACAGAGGAACTGGATCGCGGATGAGTGGATTTGTATGTGGAACAGGAAATCTTGGACGGAGGAAGTATCTTGCTTGTTAATTTGAGGAGGTTCTATTACCAGCTCAACTTGACCACAGATGGAACAATAAAGACAGACTCAATAATACATTAGACGCAGAATAGATGTCCTCTCGACATGGCTTACAACTGAATAAACCGCAAGAGTAAAGTGCAATTGCTTGTTGAGTCTCTTGCGTCATCAAATACCCCAGTCTACTTTCGCCAACATCTCAAATGGAGAGATACCGATTGTTGCGGGCATTCCGGTGATATTGTGGCTGGCCTCGAATTGAGTTCACGTTGGCCTAAACTTAGATCCAAGGCTGAACATGTGCACCTTCTTTGGTCTAGATCGTCGACTGCGGATAAGTGGCGCATTCACGTCAACGTTGAACTGGGGTGGTTGGTGGGTAACATCCCACTTGGCCTGAGATGTAAGCAGCCTTCTAACTTACCTAGGCCTCGGCAGATTTGCGTACTCGTGGAGCTACCTTGAGAAAAAGAAGGTGGTTTGATGTGAAACATTAGATTTGGTATTATGAATAGATATATGTAACAGATCGTCATCATAGAACTCCATCAACGCCGTTCTTGCCTAGGAATGCTGGTATAGGCTCTATAGTATACAAAACAGAAGAAATGGTCGTATTGCTCTTATCGCTTTATTGATTCATCCCATGGAAGCCACGTTTGGCGGTCGAAGGAAGGCATGCATTTGACCTTTTCAGGCGGTTCGTACTGCCACTCGATGTTGGCTTTATCCTCCTCCATGTGTTTCACAACCTCGTTCGTAAAGCCCTTCAGTTTCTTGATGTCTTTTCCTCTGTCATCCGTGTACTCGAGGCTGATACTGGGAACAACGGCGATCTTTCGGTAACCCTTGTGCCATAGATCTTTGCAGAATAATTGCGGTTCGCCTTGAAAGCACTCATTCTTTTTAGGATCGCGGAAGCGTAAGCCGTGAAGGATTGGCGCAGCTGTGAATGCGGTCGCACCGTTCCAACAAGCAAATACTTGGAAGGGCAGATGGGCGTCGTATCTCATGCGTGCTTGTCGGTTTCCTCTGAACAAATCCCAGGCATTATCCCATGATCCATCTTCGGGGATGGGAAAGAAGGTATCTCCAGCAAGTGTCCTTGCAACCTAAGCATTTGTTAGCTCTTCACTGCGACCTTGATATATAGGTCAGACTTACCCAGACATCATAGAATGTGGGATCAGGCCCAGCATAGGTGAAGTCCATGGCGCAAGTCATGTCGGCATTCAGCTTGCGGCGCTGAAGTGCAAGCTCGAGTAGATCATCGGGGCATGCGGCGACATCGTTGATGAAAAGAACAGTAGTATCATCCGACGCAGGCACCTTTTTCTTGAAAAGCGGCTCAAGAGCCAAGTTGCGCAATTGAGCCAGCTTGCGGATTCGCGGGCCTTTGGAAGGATTGATGGCGGAATTGTTGTAAAAATATGTGACACCAATATCTTCGAGAAATGGGCGCAAAGCGATGAGAACATCTGCAGTTCCGTCAGGGGAATTGCCCTCAACGATTGAGAGAGCGCATCTTTCAGGACCAAGAAACTCTATTGCCTCGACAATGCTACCCATGAGACGAGGAAGAAGGTTTACTACATTGCGCAAGTTGAGGGCGAAGAAAAAGTCAATAGTGTGCTCGTCATCACTGCTTTCTCGGACACTCCTCTTCTTTTGGAGACTCTTGTATCGCTCGGTGTCCAAGGGAGGGCATTGGAGCCTTGGGCGTTCTTTGGATAAGGGATCGAGAATTGCGTGGATATAAGGTGAGATACGTTCGGAAGAGAGAATTGATCCTGTTGCATGTTAGTTCACAGATTCTGGAGAGGAAGTGACCACAGGTGTGAGTTTACCGTTAGCGATCGGGATAACTGATTCTGTGGGTATTGCGGAGGCGGTGGATGATGTGGTTGATGTAGTGGTTTGCTGTACACCGTTTGTTGTATAGGCATCGACTGTTGGATATGAAGCTAGATCTTCGGTAGTAGCTGGGTAAACCAGGTGGTTTGCTGAGCTGGAAGAAATGAGAACTGTTTCTGTAGACGTGGTCGCAAGGGATGGGGCGTAGAGTGGTAAGTATGCCTCGGACAATCGCGTTATATGATCACGGCCAAGGTACAAGCTCGTTGAGACTAATAAGAAGCACACGAGTGGTACACACAGGACGAGGACCTTGCGATGCATTTTGGTCGCCAACATTTTGAGCACACAACAGAAAGAAATGAGGCAGAAGGAAGACAAGAAGGAGTGCCCGCCTACCTAGTTAAAGAGAATCACCAAAACGGTTGAAGGGCGAGGCACAGCCTAGTACTTGCCGTGAGTTCCATACCTAGCTCAAGGGCCACTCCAAGGGAAGGGTTCGGTTGAGACAGCGACACCTTCAGTACGAGACCCCACTAATTGACAGCCCCCGGGCCCGCCGTTTGCTTACGCTGGAGGGCACGTTACTGGCGGGTCAGCCCACCGAGAGTCGGGGACCTCGTTTACACGGGAGCTAGCAGGGGTTTGATCTTGCAGTCATCGCTGGATACGACCTGACAGATAATTTGTTAGTGACGTGGTATGAGGAGCCATCGTGGAATTCCAGCAGGTGACACAAATGGATTCCGAGGATTTTTCTTGACTCACAAAAACGATATAGGCTGCTCTCCGGGGCCGCCACTATTCAAAGACCATATCTATACACAGACTTGTCACCTTGTCTCCCATCACCGGATGCTCTATCCTCTTTCTGCTCACCTCATCTCATTTCCTGCGGTTTGCATTAGGCTGAAGATTCCATGCCGCTCATTGGCTCTGTCTAATCCCTCAACATGCATGGGCCCAAAGCTCGCCGGGCAGGGCTGCAAGGATGATAACTTGCCTTGTTGAGCCAAGTCTGCCAAGGCGCATGTCAAGTACATATTTAGACAAGCATCCAATTAAATGCGATAAGCCAAACATCAGCCGCTGCAAGGGACCAGACAGTTTGGAATCTGACTAAAACGGTATGTACCGTTTCAAACGGTGCGACATTTACAATGTGAGATGTATTACAGACAAGCCATGGGGTAAATCATCAATCCTGGCATGGATGTCCCCTGCCTACGTATAGGTAGTCGAATCATTATCTAGCCAGCTCACAGTAAGCCAACGGTTTACTAAGCAGCGAATGAAATGGACTTTCGTATTGTTTCAATCCTCCTCAGTAATACACCTTACACCAAACCCCTTTGCAACTAAGACATTTTCGACCAGCTTGATAATCGGCCACCTTGCACAACCTGGCGTCTTCCGAACATACAACAAATATTACAAAGATGGCAGCATCATCTTGATGATACCATCTTGGATAGTACTTTATCTCTCTTTGGCAGCCCAGAGGCTACGCACTGAAGCTTTTCTTAGTCGTGAACGTAGAATATAAGAACACTCAAGTCACTCGAGATACTGCTGCTGCGACAAAAACTTACCCCATAAAGATGAAATCCCCGGCATCGACAAAACCTGTTGCACAGACCTAATCGATAACTGAGACATCGAAACCTTCTAGTGACACAGTCGATATCATAGAGACAATCACCACGCCATCCGAAGTCGCCAGTGAAACCACTTCCGAGGGTCCTGATGCCCATAATGGCCATTGGCTAGTAATACAAGCGTAACAGCTGAGTTGCAGGAGGCCTGAGCGTCATCTGTAGTTTGACCACCGCTGCTTTACTTGCTGCGATCGTCTAAAAAGAATTGTTATCCTCTCTTGAGGCTGAGCAGAGTATAGTTGAGTTAGTAACCCTAACAGCACCAAATAACAGAATGGATGAATTATTCAACAGTTGGACTAGGCATATCTGCCTGATATCTCAATCACAAGAAAATATCAATTCAACGCAACTGAGCCTAGTCGAGCTACCCTAAAGATTATGTCAATATTTGCACTAAGCTACTTCATGTTTATCGATACGGTCAAGCCAATAATCAGCTTTAGTTCTCGCGTATACCCAAGAGGGGCTGAGTCTAGGCGAGAAACTTACCGAGCTCCTTCAAGTGGCGCGGTATTGTCGATTGTCGTAATAACTGTACTCCTAGGTTCATGCCATTATAAAATTATGATCATGGTGTTAAATTAATAAATTCGGCAAGTTAGTTTGGCAAGTTTTGCTACACTGCTATGTTGCGGATATCGAGTATGAAGAACTCGGAGTTTCCAACGCCCTCATTAGTTCTTGGTATTCATGCGGCTGATCATGTACGGACTGCCCGCTGAAGGATGTCGTTATAACTACTAGTTATGAGTTAGCTTGCATGAAACCCATGCATAACGAGAGCGCCATCCTGAGATCTTGTAACACGGACCGATAGCCGTTCTCTACGGCTGTTTTCAAATCATCACTTCACAAAGGATCAATCAGCTGTATCATCTTGATATTGCCCTTAATGGTGATTTAACTGGTTTGTTTGAACGAAAAGACAAGTGCGCTTATTAACAAAAACCTTTTATGTGCAATACCCCCTAGCATTCTCCTTTGACAACCAGTATCGAGGCGTGTTTGGACACGGTTCCAAGCACCTATAAGTGAGTATTAGTATTCGGTGAAATCATTCTTCATAAAGGGCCAAGATGCAAGTACGTTATCATATTATCCCAGGCCTTGCAAAGGCAGTCACGGTCAGCCCTTTCGCACTCATAAGGCTACAATCACGTTATTAGCTTGGAACCGACTTTCATCTTGATTTTACATACCGTTATTGTTTCCAGACATCTTTGATAGATTGTTGTGCACTCCTCTGTGTTTGTAGGTCTCGCAGACACAGTAGCTGCGGCCAAGACAACGAGGCTGGTGGTGAATTTCATAGCTCTGGTTGTGAGACGGATTGAATGGTAGGTAGGTAAGAACGACGAAAAGGCCACAAACTCGGAAACACAAACTATATATATGTACGATGGCTCATGGCAATTAAATTGAACGGTTCAGGGCCGGGTTTGGTGTGGATCGAGGGCGCCTAAGGCATACAGACCACTCCCACTATTAGACTGACCCGTCCCGTAGACCTAGCTCTTTCATCGCACCACACCTTTATTGTCATGTTCACACCCTTCGTGCCTTTCCACATTTGGCTGCCCATGAGGTGAGGAATGCAATATATAGTCGAGGCCCATGATCGAATAGCCACTATTCCCATATCGGCCGAGTTGGCCAAGACTAGACAGTTTCCGTATGCAAATGTGGAGTTATTTGAGCCACGATACTCTAAATAAAGGGTCCCCGTGCCTGGCTACACTTTAAAAAAAAGTCAATGTGTTATCTTGAACCGTAATTCAGAGGGTCTGAGTGCCTTGGCTTTAACCTGGAACAGTCTGTTCCTGAGTGATGTCAGGTCCAGATGAATTCCAGGACCAAACTTGACCCAGTATCCCGTGCACTATGATCCAAAACAATGGTGCAAGAACAGGAAAATAATTGATCTAGCTAATAATCTTCTAATCAAAATCAATTGAAAAATTCGAGTCCTCGAACTTTAAAAGCAGTCCAATGGTCCAGAATCTGGATAGTCGAAGTGCTAGCCTGGCTCGAGATATGTATCAAGATTATTGATGTTCTAACAGAGAATACTGCTTTGTCCACTGACCCTAACTTGATGCCCTGGCTTTCGAACTAAGATCTGAAATTGTCTGCGTGAATTGGAAATTCATATAGCTATGATTGTGCCCATTTCCATAATCACAAAAGCCTTGGGCCAGGTTACAACTCACTAATAAACCCAGAAGACTAGCCAGTCATCATCTCAATCAACGGAATTCGGCCAACGGCTTGAGCATCGTCACAACTTTGACCGCATATTTCACCCTCCACATAGCAACCATCGAAGCAATCACTCCTGTGACAGCACTCATAAAAGAAGCCTTGCCCACCATCCTGGCAAATCTAACCCACCACATCAAACTACAGGCAAGGGCGAATTGTTTAGAGTCATCGAGTCTCGGAAAATCCCTACTAGGAATTTCCACGCCCAAAAACTTACAGAGCGGCTCCCAGCCATGCTGGATTCGGAACTCCAGCATACGCTCAGTGGGAACCAGTTTTCTGACAAGTTCGCGTTGGTCCTGGGAGGCGGCGGGTACGGCTTTCTCAGAGAGCTTGTAGAAAGGACCAGAAAGTGTACAATACTGTCTCGGAAGTGTGTTCCAGAAAGGCCATTGAAGGATATGACCGTTTTTTGACTCTACACTGCGCAACCAGCTATCCGCATCGCGTTCGGTGACGATGACTTTGGCTTCTGGGTAGGCAACCAAAAGCTCCTCAACAAAGTAAACGGCCGGTGTATTGACCACGGCATCGTAGGATCCAAGGATCTTGTCGAATTCTTCGCGGCCCCATGGCTTGCCCTTTCCGTAGAACTTGGCATCAAGAGCTTCATGCCAGAGATCCATGTTTGTTTGGGGGTTTTCAATGGCAATAGACAGGTGGTAAGGGGTATAACCAAGCTGCTTGAGTGCCTCGAGGATAGTGATGGCACTTTTTTGTGGTTGCACAAGGCATAGCACACGCATGGGCTTTGTACGACTGTCAGGGTAAGCATCGACGAGTCGACCAGTGATCGGATGGGGTTTTATGTTGTAGTTTTCGTGTGCCTTTGCATGGTCAATGCTTTCTTGGAGAGTGGCCTCGCCGTTTCGTCTTGCTTCTGGCATTTTTGAAGACTTGAAAATCGCCATGAGAGTGATGTAGTTGGGACTGTCTCAGAACTACCAAAGACGGGAGTATTCAGTAACCTTAAATCTGACCGAGATCCCAGTTCTTCCCAGGCTGTCGAAGAAGATTCATTACGTAGTGATGGTAAATGATAAGCGCTAGAAACACATCTTCAAAGTATGATGACATGTCCGCCGTGCTAATGCTTGAAGCTGACAATTCCTTTCCATCTTGGGCCTCTCCTCATGAGATGGTGTGAGGTAAAGACTTTTGGATGGTTTAACTTGATGAAAAACTGTCCAAAAGCTGCCTTTTACGCGCTGCCAAGAAGCATTTACCCTGCCAATCATGTTGAATACTGCTTCCAAGTCTGCATCCTTGATCTTATTGCATATGATTTGGGGGCGAAACATAGCTTAAACGTACGGAGGAATAGTAGAGCATCAGGTTATTCAAACATATGTGCCTTGGCCTGTCACTATTTTACATGGTAGATTGGGGGCCATGCATGAGCGGGAAGAGGACAGCACGAGAAAATCTGAGCGCACGACATCATGTAAGGATATGAGCCGGAAATTTATTTATATACGTCTAAATCCACAATAAGATTGGAATCATAATCATTTAGCTCATAATCAATCGTCATTATGAACACCTGCTTCATCAAGATGTCCCCCAGTCGGATGTCCATCTGAACCGGTTTATCCTCTATGAAAATGATCGCCCTCTAAGCAAAGTTGGAAGCGGCCTTGAACTCGGTCACCGGGTTCATATTGACGCTCTTGACAATGATAGTGCCACCAGTCGAACTGGTGACCCTGACATCAACAGTCTGGGTCTGAAACCCACTGGGGTTCTCGAAAAAGTTGTAGTCCTTTCGGGCCGTGGCCTTCCAGGACTTGCCACCGTCAGTACTCACCTCGAGGCTCTTCACGGGGAGATTGCTGTTGCGGACTTGCATAGAGAACCAATAGGGACTCGTTCCTAAATAAAGTTAATCATTGAACTAAGCCATGCAAACTCTGGAGGCCGAGTCGATAACTTACCTTCTTTGTTGCGCAGGACCAGAGGCGTTGTGATGTCGCATGAGATCGCCCTCCAGCTGGTTTTCACAAGACCATCAGTACCTCCCACGGCAGCAAAGGTGTTCTCAAAGAGATCCAAGTGGCCCTTATCACACTCGGGGCACTTGTCAACGATCTGGGACAACGTTAGCACGTTGTGAAATCTCATCGCCTGGCGTAAAAACTCACCATGACCTTGGCTTTCTTGCCAGTTGGGCCAGTAACCTCAATGCAGTTACCACAGACACCCGCAGTGTTCCAGTTGGAGCCTGAAAAGGCAGTGCCGTACAGGCCTGAAGGGATACTGTAGTCTACAAAACCGCAGTTGCCTCCGCTGACGTTTCCACCATAGTGAGTCGAAGTTCCAGACGTGACTTCATCGCTGAGGTATCGACCAGTAACAAGAGCAGGGCCAGCAAGGAGGATGGAAAGAAACTTCATGGTGAAAAAAATGGGAATAAAGAGAGGACTTTGGGGTTGATGAAGGGATACTGTTTTATGATCAATGGTTGAGCTGAGGAAAACACGATATTAAGTGGTTTATAGGCTAGTTCTTATATTCTAATAGCTTGTAAGAAATCAAGGCAATCGCAGTCTCGAGGTCCTTCAATTTCCACCCGTAGTCATCACGGGAACTAGCAGGGATTCCCAACCGACATTTCGGCCAAGTTCTTAGAATGCAAGGGGTTTATGAAACCGCCACCAGTGATAGACTGCATTCAAGTTTCAACTAGATCGGAATACCCGTGTGGGAAAGGAACAATGTATCCGACCAGTGTTTTGGCATATTACGCGGGAAGTAGCCGTGGCAATCCCACCCACAACAGGGTAGCCCCGAGCAGTTTGTTTCAATCAGGTTGCTATGTTCCCCAGAAACCGTCCATAGGACGATGTGTTGTTTTAAAGTTTCGTGTTTAAAGACCGGCATTTCAGACTGGTGGAAAGACGTTGAACCGACACTCCGTCATAGCCTTGCAGGACCAAAAAATGGCAATGTGACATGATGGAAACAAAACAGGCAGTTCGGTATTCAGTTGAGTTTCGGGGACTCCGATAATTGCCTATCCCAGCTTTTAAGGTTCTAAGTTGCAGTCAGCTTGCCGACGACCTTGGACGTTTATAGACGATCTCCCGAGATATCAGCAATGACCTCTGAGATTTTCACTAACAGCAGTAAGATAATCAGTTACGCGTCCATGTGCGTTGTCCCTCAATGGTCCGTTCCTCGCTACTTGTCAACTGAGCACCAGGATGTCGCGCCGACAAACCAACAGCGTAACATTGAGGAGAGCTACGCTGTTTAGTAGCTTTGTCTACCCTGTTGAGTTAGCGACCGACTCTTCATCCTTGTAACTAGCTTCGATCTCTGTTAGGAGTCTCGATTTCAAAGTCGAATATGGCCTGAACGGAAGTCTTTTCATCCGGACGCCAAGCTCCGACGACATAGCGTTCCTCGGTCTCGTCAATGTGTGGGGATATTCAAACTTGCTGAGAAAAGCAACAGAGATCGCTGCACTGTAGAAGTACATGAAATCTGCGTTCTTTTCGTCGACGTACACTGCACAAACCTAAAGAAAACCAATGTGAGGAAGAGATCTGACGGATGGGTAACTAGTATCACTAACGTTGAACTTGTGGTTCTCACCAAAGGGAGCTTTGGGAGATTGTTTGTCTTCAGCTTGAGACTGAGCAAGCCCAACCAACGCAGCAAATATATAAGGATCATGCCACTGGTTGGCTGGTTGAATCTGTTTCAACCGCATCTCTCGGAGCATCTCGGCAGGAGGGTTGGGTCGGCGTGGCTTTGGAAGGCCATATACACCCTCTCGTTGAATTCTGATCATTCCGCGCTGTAAGAATGCAAACACAGGCGATAGACTGCCGGATGAGCGCATTGAGAAGACAGCACCGTGCAGACGATATTCGTGTTTCTTGCCAAAGCAAAAATAACCAAAAGGTCTGTAGAGGTCTCATTAGAACTGAAGATGAAGCCATGTCTGCGGATCAGCCCTACCTTTGGAGTCTCAAAGGTCCACCGTCTTCAGCTATGAGTTTTTTGATGGCTGCGTTTTTCATTTCTGAAGTCGCTAAACGCTCAGCCGTTCGCGCATCGCGATCGACGGATTTCTTGCCCCCTTTTGTTCCGGATACATCATTATCTTGATCCTCAGGTAATTCATCGATCAAAATCTCTTGGAAAGAACACTTCAGAAGGTCTAGGTGCAGTTGTGTCCATTCCAAAGGCTGAACGAGAAGTCGCTCTCGAGGATGCCGACGGATGATGTCATTGATGGATTCTGGCTCAGACATAACAGCAGTATCCCAACGAAGCAAAATAGATGTTTAAAAAAGAAGAAATAGCGCTTCGTTTTTATGCTTGATATACTGAAGGGATAAAGGATGAGGCTGCGGTTGACAAGCGTCGCTGATGTTTCACGTCTGACTGTCTCGCTTTTCTGTGGGCACGTGAGCCCCAGTACAAAGCATGTGGAAAGTTCTGGGCGAGACTAATCAGATCGAAAAAACATATACGAAAGGCATCCTGCGTAGCAAATCAATGAGGCACTCGTAAAATTCCTAAGGGGTAACGAACAACACGGAGCAACCACTGATATTGAGAGGGCTAAATATCAAGAAACTCACCATGTATCAACAGTCCCCGCGAATATAGACAGATATATTTTATTGTCCTCTTTCGCACTTATTAGCCATAGTGATGGAGTGCAGGGTTTAATCAGTTTGTTTAGCTCGTATACAGGGCGAGAAGGGTTCGTATATCAGTCACAGAACACATAGAATAGCTATAACGTCAGACCATTGACATTTCCAATGAACACATGTCAATAATCCTCTTGCGATTCTTAGGGTACTATAAGAGATAGCCGCCTTGAACTAGATAACAAAAAGATTTAGATAAGTTTGATAGTAAATATAGGAGCTCCAACACCCTTACTCTCGCATATTAACCTCCGCCTCAGACTTCTCATCGCGCCCTACCATACCCGCCTCACTACCAGAGTTTTCAGAAGCCTCTCCGGGGACGCCCATACTGTGATCCCAGTGGAGCAAGACTTTTGGACCAGTGAAGAGCTTGTCGATCTGTTCTAGAGACAAAAGTCGAGTCTCCGGGTAGAAGAAGTAGATGAGAGGCACGAAGAAGGCATTGAAGATGCAGAAGTAGACATATGTCTTCCATCCGATACTGGATATCGATACGGGTGTAATTTCGACAACGAGGAAGGTGAAGATCCAGTTGGAGGCCGTAGCGAGGGCAGCAGCGCGGGTTCGAATGGCCAAGGGGGCATATTCTGCGGGTACTGGTGACATATTAGTATCTTAATTGCACCGAAAGTTGGTTTATTGTGACTTACACAGCCAAGGAATTGCTAGCAGTCCAACGGCAAAGAAAAAGTCTGTAAATACGTTAATATCGCCACCGCTTCGATATTGCTGGAGGACTTACTAAACAAGAAGAGCATCACGATAGCAACGATACCAGGTCCTGGTCTGCCTGTTGATACGGTTCCAGCAAGGACAGCCATACACACAGCCTGGCCAGCTGCAGCAAACATCATCAACTTGCGGCGCCCGAGACGGTCAATAATCCAGATCGGGATTAGTGAAGAGAAGAAGTACGCGACGCCGTTGAAGCCAGCTAATAAAAGGCTCAGATTGTGCGAAATGCCGACGGACTCCTGGAAGATGACGGGTGCATACTAGGGTTGATGTTAGTGTATTAACTTTACTACAAGCCAAACAGAGATTACTTACGTATGTGATTAGATTGATACCGGAAAGCTTCAAAGGGGAGTTGTTAGCCAAACTAATCGTATCAGCTTACGGCGTTTCTCTCACCTGCTGCATAAACTGTCCACCGATACCCAGCATTGTACGGTACAGAAATTTCTGCTCCCCATTCTTCCACATAGCCTTGAAGCTGCTTGTTTGCGCAGCTTCGCGCTCCTCGTTGATAGCGTGCTGAATTTCGGCGATAGCGCGGCTGACAGATTCGTCGTCTTTGGAGATGGATCTAGCATTCTTTCGGACCGCCCAAAGGACCTCCCGAGCCTCGTCATGGTGGTCGTGGTTGATGAGCCAACGGGGTGACTCAGGGAGGAGAAGGATACCAATGAAGGTGAGGATAGCGAAGAAGATCTGAAACGCAAGTGGAAACCGGAATTGGGCATCGTTGCTGATGAAAGACATGCCGTAATCGACCCAGTACGAAAGCATGACGCCGAAGATGTTGATAGCGAGTTCAATAGCTAGACCCCGACCACGATCGTTTGCCTTCATCAATTCGGAGTGCCAGACAGCTGAAGTGTGTTAGTTGATAATGGATGTGAATATCTGCAGAGGAAAACTTACGAATTGTGCTGGTGTTCATTCCGTTTCCCAAGCCAGCTACAATACGACCAACGATCATCTGGGGGATTCCAAAGGCCGAGGCTTGAAGAGCTGCCCCAATGCTAAGAACAACACAGCCCATCATGATACACTTGCGACGGCCAAAGTACTCTCCAAAGATAAGGCAGAAGATGGCACCGAAGAAGCATCCGATTTCGTATATGGCAACCACGGTACCCTGCAGAGAAGAACTGCCATTGCCGGTTTCCGTGGTGTCAATCTCGGGAAAGGTGTTTGTGAATGCAGTACCCGTCAACAGGCCTGACATGACGCCCTGGTCATATCCAAAAAGGAGAAAGCCTGAGCCAGCTGTTGCCGTGATGGCCCAGTCCAGAGGTTTTCCGACCAGGATCGTCATGATGAAGAAGTGCTGAGAATAAAAGTGAAGAGTCTGTTGACACAAAACACCAATAACGAAGTCAATCAAGATGGGGTAGTGACATGATCATATATACTCGGTATACTGCCATGATTCAATTCGCGACGCAAAACTAGATCGAGTGTTGACTGGCGTAAAACAAGGTTCATTCCAAGGTTCTGGGGAAGTTCCCCGTGGGGTCTCAGTAGACCGCTGTAACATTAACATGACCGTCGTCTGGGGTTTTGTGGGTTGAGCCAACTTGTCGTTCGGAAAGGTATCTGCAAGCGCCCTCAAGACAATAGTTGGTAGATGAGCCATTTAGGCAGCCGATTACAGGGATTTAGTGGCTCTCAACGTCCAAGATTTGACTGTTTGGGCCAGGAGAAACTAAAACTTAGATAGGTTATTATTGCGTTTTAGACTAGAATTGCCTAATGATTTCTATCATCTGGTCTAAAGCTGCCATTTCTTGTAATCCATTACTTGTGGTACCCCAGGACCCGGGTATTAGGCTCGATCTTTGCTTCGCTTACGACTACCGTGAAAATCTGTCTCTAAGAAAATGGGCCGATCTTACCCAGTCGAGTCAAGTCGAGTCAGGTAGGGTAGTGTCCGCCCGCTAAGAGTCATTGGACTACCACCAAAGTTGGCGTGACAAGGGCAGCTCTAAGCGGAGGTGGACCAGGCATGTTTGGGGAGGGTGGAAATAATCATGCCTTCATCATTGTTTCTTGTAACGAACAGTCTGTGTTGGCAATTGAGTTTGTCCGTTTTCTAGAACAGTTCCCAGAGCCCTTACAGCTAATGCATGGCTTCCATAGATGGATCTGAACCAGCTACTGGCGTCTACAACTGCCCTGCCCCTCCAATTTCATGGCATTTCTGCCTTGGCCATCATAACTCCCTCATCACCATCTCCATTCCGAATCTGGCAACAATAAACTAAGAAGAGCAACGCCGGCTACAATTGACTTATGGAGCCTATATCCGCATCAGCATCCCGGCTCCGAGCCGAGGCCGAACCCGCCAAGCATAAACGGACCAGATCCGGATGTCTCAATTGCAGACGCAAGAAGCGCAAATGCGATGAAGAACGACCGGCCTGCGGGACGTGTCGTCGGCGCAATGAATCCTGTGAGTGGGGTCTCAAGATTGCCTTCCGGGCTGAGCATGCGCGATGCTTGAATGCAAGGCATCCTTCCATGCGTAAGATGGCGCGGAGGAGATCCCCGAAGGAGTTTGAGATCTTGGATATCACGGATCAAGTTATTCGTGAATATCACGGCGCTGAGGTAGAGGATGAGGGTCTTGATGATAATGATAGCCGTACACAAACAAGTAACTCTGGTATGAAGTTAATCCGAATGAGAAGAGAGTGTGTATTAACTCGACATCGTAGGTCGTTCAAATCTCGCGGTCAATGACACAGCACCAGAGAACAGCAACATCACAAACGGTTATGTATCTTTACAAAGACATTCAATAGTTGATGTCTCGTCTCCTGCATCTCAGCGTCGGACTGAAAATGCTGTCGCGAACCTCCTTTACTTCAGCCAAAACGGCCAGTCTCAACCTGCTGTCGAGATGAATCCGACTATCCATGTATCAATGGACTCAGTCCCAATTGACATAATATCTGAATACCCGTATATAGACCAGCTACAGCCGTTTACACCAGAGGGGATATCAGAAGATGGTATTTTCCTGCCAGGTTCGGCATACCACGAATTGCATTCTACGCTGCGTAATCATCTCATTCAAGAAACGCGATCCATTGCACCAACACGATCAGCGACGCCACACATTGAAGTCGACAGCTCATCAGGAAGAATTGATCTGGAAGAAGCAGAGGCGTCACTCCCCATAAATGATTTCCAGCCTTCGCAAGCCCCGCTTCTTTCGCAGCACGAAGAGTGCTCTCTCTGGAAAAACTACTTTGACGAAATCGCTCCTTGGCTCGACAAGTTTGACCGAGACCGGCATTTTCAGCAGATTATCCCTACCATGAGTAGAGATAACGACCATCTGCGCTACTCAATGCTGGCTCTCTCAGCGCGACAGCTTGAGCTCAAACATACACTCCCGACGAGCCGTAGTCTCGCGCTGTACCAAGAAGCAATCCACACGCTTCTTCCTCATCTGCCAACACGTGGAACAGCCGTTATCGCTACGTGTGTGATACTGTGTGTTCTAGAAATGCTGAGCTGTTCGCCGAAAGCATGGCAACGACATCTTGATGGGTGTGCGAGTCTCATGGAAGCCGTTGGCATCAATGGTTTCGTTGGAGGTACGGAACAAGCCCTCTTTTGGTGTTTTGCACGTATGGATATCTGCGGTGGACTTATATCCTCAGTCAAAACGCTCATTCCAATTTCCCATTGGGCGTCCAAGACAATGTCTATTGAGAACGACGTGGAGCTGTTCAAGAATGCTTCAACATTTGAGCATTGGGCCAATTATGCTGTGTATCTCACGGCTCAGGTTCTTGATCTTTTGGCACCGTCATCTTCAGATCCCACCCGCGATGAAGCCAAGTTTAGAACTAGGTGGCTCAAATTATGGAAGTACATCAGCGAGTGGTACCAAGAGCGTCCTGCACCTCTACACCCCATCATGACTATTCCGTCTAGCGAAACGTCACCGTTCCCAACAATTCTCTACTCCAATCCCGCTGCTATGTCAGGAAATCAAATGCACCATACAGCATCTATACTCATGCTACAAAATCAGCCGTCAACAGTACGACTGGGCCAGTCAGCAAAACCAAGGAGTATTCTTTGGCATGCGCGGCAGGTTTGTGGTATAACTACCTCAAACGAACATCATGGTGCATGGACTAATAGCGTCCAGCCGCTGTGGGTTGCTGGACGCTGCATGAGCCACCCAAGTGAGCACAGAGCAATATTGGAGATGTTGGACAGGATTGAGAGGGAGAGTGGTTGGGGGACTAAGTGGAGAGTGGATGATTTAAAAGAATTTTATAAGTGCTCTTTGTCGACAGTATAGGAAGTGTAGCCTTGGCATTTATACAACATATACTCACTTCCACAAAAACCATTTAGGCTTCTTCTCCTCAGCCTCATGTTTCTTCTTCCATTCCGTCTCCTCTTGGGCCATCCAAGCCTGCATTCTCATACACTTCTCTTCCATCTGAGCATCCGTCAGAAACCCGCGTCCTCCGTCCTCGGCAGTGTCCTTATCTTGCGATCCAACATATGACCCCTTTGTCACACCCAGAACATCGCACAAGCCCTCCGATTTCTCCATCAGCCATGTTCCATGACGAAGACCGTCGCGCCAATGCGGTGGCAGAACCTTGTAGCCTAATAGTGCTCCAAGCAGTGAGCCGGCAAAGCAGGCATTCGTATCTGCGTCGCCGCCTTCCATTGTAAGGTCAGTGATCAACTTTTCGAAGATAGCAAGTTGGGAAGAAAGTTTTCCTGAAGCCTTGAGTTGGCGAAGTGCAAGGCGAAGCAG
This sequence comes from Fusarium heterosporum, assembly GCA_013396295.1. NCBI lineage: Eukaryota > Fungi > Ascomycota > Sordariomycetes > Hypocreales > Nectriaceae > Fusarium > Fusarium heterosporum. The sequence continues at coordinate 76,799 of JAAGWQ010000027.1, read as the reverse complement.
TAGAATACCAGATCCGAATGTCTTGTACACGTAACCGATCTTGTAGCTCTCGTCGAGTTTAAGGTCTGCGAGTGTTCGAGCGGTAGCGTGTTGTCTGAACTCGTCAACATCCAGACGAGGCTCGTCCTTTCTGTCCGGATGCTGCAGTTCCTTCTCACGACACTCATTGTACCATGTGAGACCAGTCTCAATCAACTCGTCGACGTGACGCTCCTCGTTAATCTCACCAAGAACCAGACCACGAACGAGGGCAGTCCCAATAGTGCAAGAAACCACACACCGGGGATCGACATGGGTAACAACAGAGAAGTCGGCAGCAACTTGGAAAGTCTCTTCGACTGACTTACTCAAACACATGAGTCCAAGAGGGTGGGTTCTCATCAGACTTCCATTCGGCGCGGCGTTGTATTTGCCCGTTACCCAGAACTTCCGTGCTGTTCCCTCAGGGTCATCAAGATACGATTTACTGCGGACAATTCCGCCAACGGTCCTTCCGAGACCCAGAGGTAGTGTATCAAGGGCACGTAAACCCATTCTGACCCACACCGACAATCTTGATGCAAAGTCCTGAGGGTCTAGTTTCTTGCCATTGCTGTGGAGGAAAGAAAGCAAGATTAGAACAGCATGGTCTGTGTCGTCTGTCCATTCCCCAGGAAGATGGAAGTTTCTGTGGTGGTCGCGACGAAATGGTGTTGCTTTCTCAGCGGGAAGTAAATTAAAGACGTGGTCAGGATATGCTTTTGCTGAAAGTTCGGCAGAGAGAAATTCGGTATATAAGCCAATTGCATCTCCAAGGGCAGACCCAAAAATGGTGCCGATGATGCGATCTTGGAGGTGAAAAGGCTCCAATATGTTGCGAGAGCTTTCTGTCAGAGATATGGGACTCATTGTGGTCTATCGTGAAGTCATATCAGAAGTAAAGGTTTGAAGGCTTAAAGGTGTGGTCTGTTGTTATAATCACAGTCAGTCGGGGGCCCTCTCAAGGCATCCACGATTGAATTGGAGTCCATTTTAGTGGCATAAAGATGGTGGTGGCAGTGAAAGGGCGCCACGCTACGCCGTTAGAGCTTGCAAGGCAGAATCAAGAGTTAAGCAGTGGTCAAGCAATTGATGTGTAGCAGGAGACATTCCTAATTTTAATCTCCCATTCAGATTACTCATTTCTATTTATGCGGAAGCGCAGTGTCCTCCGTCAACTCTTAGATCCGCACCGTGGACAAAAGACGCGCCCTCAGAGAGCAAAAACACGGCCGGCGCCTTAAAGTCCTCAGGTGCACCCAAACGGCCTAGTAGAGCGCCAGCCATCCACGTCTTTTCAACATCCGGGTTCTCTTGGAGCAATTGGTCCGTCATGGCAGTCCTGATGTACCCGGGAGACAATGTGTTGACTCTGATGCCGTATTGACCCCATTCCTGGGCGACCGATCGGCACATTTGTTGGACAGCAGCCTTGCTGGAGTTGTATGCTGTGCAAGAAAGACCCTAAGACACGCCTGTTAGTTCGGGTGAATGGTTTTTGGCAATGAATTGACTTACGCGGTTGGCAATGTTGCCTGACATGCTTCCAATAATCACAATGCTGCCAGGACTATTCCTCTCTCGCAGCACTCGCGCCGCGTACTTGCAAGTATTAAAGACTCCAGTCACATTGACTCGCAATATCCGATCAAAGTCGGCCGCAGGATAGTCAAGCGCAGCAATCTGCTGCTGGATGCCAGCGCAAGCGATGGTTCCCCAGAAGGGAGCTCCAGCACTATCAGCCTCAGCGGCAATATCCTTCATTGACGTCTCGACCGAGTTCTCATCCGTCACGTCGCATTTCCGATATGATACAGATGCCTTGTTAGCTGTAGCAATCTTGTTGAGCTGTGCCCACTCAGTTGCTGATGGCTCTTCAAGAATGTCAAGACATGCCACGCTGCCACCAGCCTCAACAACAGCAATGGCTAGGGTTATGCCCAGGCCACGGGCTCCGCCGGTAATGGCGACTGTCTTGTTGTCAAGAGAGAATAGTTTGTAGGTCGATGCCTTGGAAGCGGGTGTTTCCTTGGACTCGGGCACGTTGGCCGGTAGCTCAATGTCGGAGACGATAGCGGGCGCCATTATCAAGGTGAGGACTTGGGTATATTGATGAATCGATGTGAGGAATTGTAAGTGACAAGAAGGAGGAGATTGGTAGAAGACTGGTCAGAATATACGATAGTCTACGGAACTCCGTTTCTGGAGAACCGAAGATGGCCTTCAGCTCATCGTGGATTGAATGCCATGTTGGCATTCAATAGGCAGGTCTAGGCGAAGGATTATGCGTTTGACTTTGGTATGAGCAATTGCGTTTGGTCCTTTGGATGAGGTTGTTGGAGCCGAGTGTTGCCACCTCACTCAAATCATGACCTATGTGTAGGTAGGTAGGCAACGGCAAGTGCAAGCGCTTTGCATCTGGCCCCACAACACGAAAGCACATCCCAGATGCCTCCAGCTTCCCGATCCAGAAGCCTTACAACGAGGCAACTTAACTCCAACAAACAGACCCAGTAGCACCAAACTCTCAAAAGAGCCCCTCGTTCTATGCCAAATACCAGAGTTTATCCCTACAGCGCTTTGTATTGCCATGTTGGGAATATTGGAGGGGTTCCATCTCAACATCATCGTCGTAATGAGAAGCATCACGCGCAAACAGATGGTTCTGAGAAATGCCTATAACTCACGAGACGCTATCCACGCCTCCCCGGGGGAATTCAATTCATCGCATTCTTTTTTTGTGAGAACACTACAAAGTTCAATTCGAGATGGCACCTACGGCAATCACCCCTGAGGTACAGGAGGAGCCTGCGGCGCTTTCCAATGTCGTCAAATTGATCAAGAACGATGATGCAAAGACAATTGATCTTGCTCTACGGCAGTTTCGCTGCTTGATCGCTGATCTCTGTGAGCAGTTCAAAGGCGGCCACCCTGGGTAAGACAGAGTCATCACATATGAAAACTTGAAGTATATTGACTAATTGATTTATAGCGGTGCCATGGGAATGGCTGCCATTGGTCTCGCCCTGTGGAAGTACGTGATGCAGTACTCTCCCAACGACCCCGACTACTTCAACCGCGATCGCTTCGTCCTTTCCAACGGCCACACATGTCTCTTTCAGTACACATTCCTCCATCTCACCGGCTACAAGGCCATGACCTTTGATCACCTCAAATCCTACCACTCCTCCGACTACGACTCATTAGCCCCAGGGCATCCCGAGATTGAGCATGAGGGCATCGAAGTAACGACTGGCCCTTTGGGACAGGGAATCGCTAATGCTGTCGGTCTCGCAATGGCCACCAAGAACCTCGCGGCAACCTACAATAAGCCTAACTTCAGTCTCATCAACAACATGACTTATTGCATGATTGGTGACGCTTGTCTACAGGAGGGTGTCGCTCTCGAGGCGATCCAGTTGGCTGGCCATTGGAAGCTTAACAACCTCGTCGTTATGTATGATAATAATCAGGTTACCTGCGATGGGAGCGTCGACCTATGCAACACTGAGGACGTCAACGCGAAAATGCGAGCTTGCGGCTGGGATGTCATTGAGGTCGAAGATGGCTGCTTTGATGTCGAAGGTATAGTCAAGGCTCTTCTCAAGGCCAAGTCCAGTATCGAAAAGCCCACATTCATCAACATTCACACTGTCATTGGTGTTGGCAGCAAGGTCGCTGGCGATGCTAAGGCCCACGGTGCTGCCTTCAGTCCTGATGGCGTCAAGACTGTCAAAGAAAGTTTCGGCATGGACCCAGAGAAGCACTATGTTGTTTCCGATGAGGTTTACAGATTCTTTCGCGACCGCAAGACTCGTGGCGACCGTCTCGTCGAAGATTGGAAGAACCTTGTCGATGATTACAGCAAGCAGCATCCTGAGTTGCATCGAGAATTCATCAAGCGAATTGAAGGTCGATTTACTGAAGACTGGGAAAGCATTATCCCTGCTAAGGAGACTTTCCCTACTACTCCTACGCCTTCACGAAAATCTGCTGGTATCATCTGCAATCCACTGGCTGCCAATATCAAGAACTTTATGGTGGGCACAGCTGATCTATCGCCCTCCGTCAACATGATCTGGAAGGACAAGGTTGACTTCCAACACGTAGGTAGTCACACAGCGTCGGAAACGATAATCTGCTAACGCGACGTCAGCCCGACCTCAAGACCACCTGCGGTATCAACGGCAATTACTCAGGTCGATACATACACTGGGGTATTCGCGAACATGCCATGGCATCGATTTCCAACGGTCTTGCTGCTTATGGCAAGGGAACCATTCTCCCAGTCACCTCCAGCTTCTTCATGTTCTATATATACGCTGCTCCCGGTGTCCGTATGGGTGCCCTCCAGAATCTTCAGGCCATTCACATTGCTACACATGACTCAATCGGTACTGGTGAAGACGGTCCAACGCACCAGCCTATCGCCCTTGCTGCTCTATACCGCTCTATGCCCAACATACTTTACATTCGACCCTGCGACACAGAAGAGACAGCTGGGGCTTTTATCGCCGCCCTCAGGGCCAAGGATACACCTTCTATCATTTCTCTTTCCCGCCAAAATCTTGAGCAGTACCCAAGGTACTCAAGCCGTGAGGGTGTACAGAAGGGCGCTTATGTCTTGATTGAGGAGGAGAATGCCGACGTCACCCTCATCGGTGTCGGTGCCGAAATGGTCTTTGCCGTCAAGACTCGCGAAGTCCTAAAAGAGAGATTTGACCTCAAAGCCCGTGTGGTTTCCTTCCCTTGTCAGCGCCTCTTTGATACTCAGCCCGTCGAATACAAGCGCCAGGTTCTCCAGTACCGCTCCAACGCTCCTAGGGTGGTCATTGAAGCATATGCTGTCAACGGCTGGGAGCGATATGCTGATGCCGGGTACTCAATGTCTACTTTTGGCAAGTCTCTACCCGGCAAGGACGCTTACAAGTACTTTGGCTTTGATGAAAACCTGATCGCTCCCGAGGTTGTCAAGCTCATCAACGAGGTTAAGAAGGAGGGTATCGAGAGTCTCCGTGGCGAGTTTAGAGATCTCAATAACGTGACACATGCGCATTAATGGAGTATTAGATGGAAGCAAACAAACAACTGTGGCATTCATCCTGGAGTTCATACAGAACGATGTTTATGACTTATTTCTTGCATAGCTGAAGCAATTACTCTTTCAATTCCAACTTTCTATCCACTATAGTCCACATTTAGTCGGGATGTGCCTTGTCTGCAGCCTGAGTGCCTGTATACCCACAAAGCCCGTAAAAGTATTCTTCAAAAGAAGTTTCCTGAGTTCCATGCACACATGTAAGTCTTGTAATAATACATATTTATCGCTTTCCAAATAAGCCCCCAGTAAAACGGCAACAAACAATCTGTCCTATTTGCTGTTCCTGCAGTTGAGAGCCGGAACATAGTTCTCAATTTCATCAATTGCTAAGCCATAACAACATCCACCCCACAGGCTCCTTAATGCATCCGTCTTCCTTGTGGACGAATGATAGCGTCCGAGGGTGGTAAGGACTGTATCCCCTCCAGCAGATATCCAGTGACTGTGTCCAGTATACCGCGGTTGAACGGACGAGGCAAGTTGGGCCACGACTCCTGAATCATGACGGCGACATTCTGGCCAGCAGCAAAAGCTCCCTCAGCGACATACCCGCCGACTTGGCCAGTAGCCGTAACGGCATCACAAGTGCGCTGAGTGGTAGTGATAATGCCTCCGGTGACGCTGTTGTAGGATCTGGCGATATTGGTCTGGGCAAATCTAAATGCGGCAGACAAACTTTCTCGTACAGCCCACACACCAGGGAAGCTCCGTTCAGTATTCTCCCAGTAGTTGGTGGGAGAATGGGTCTGGTATATAAGATCGGAGGGCATGAGGACCTCATAATCGAACAGAATAGAGCGCTTTACTCCCCCAGCATCGTCCTCGGAATCAGAGTCAGAGTCTTCCTCAAAGTCTGAACTATGAACACTGGCCATTCCCGTGTCGTCAAATCGAAGGTCTTTTGGGTTTATCTGCTGAGCAGAGCGTTCCGAGGTCACGGCCTCAACGATTCCTGCCTTGCCTACAAGGTGCCAACTCTCGACGCCCTTGTCAGGGTCGGATTCGGCACCATGATCAGACTCAGATGCGACCAACACACCCTCAACTCCTCCAGATAGGACATCAGATTGATGTCCTATCACTTCAACTCCATCGGTAATATGTTCCTGGTTTTCATGTCGTGATACAAAAACTACATCCTGGATAGTTTTGGCAAGATCGGGGTGTGAAGACATGCCTATTCTGGAAGTGTCGGGACTTTCTATGTTTCTTTTGCTTCCCCGGTCAGTTTGTTTGAACTGACGCTTCCTAATACCGAAGAGGGAGAGTGTTGTATGGGTAGATGCGCAAACTTGTCGGTTGTTGGATGATATGGGGTTGGTTTGCTCGGAGCCTAGGGGAGGTAACAAGCTGGGATGAGTTTGGTCAGATTTGGAAGGGATAAAACCAAAGACTAGAGATGGAATGGATATTTTCTTGCTTGAAGATAAATTGTGCTGAGGTTATGGTCTACTAGTGATAATGTGAGTGGGAGAGAACATACAAGAAGTGAATCACTACTTATGCAGTGAATGGAACTACTCAATCAGCATCTCCTATTCTCCCTCGATTGGGTCACCTTTCCCGACTAATTTAGCTGTACCTTTTCTTTTCCTTATTCACTCAAAGCTAGTCTTTCGATGCAAAGTTCCAAATGTAAACACTCTTCAAAAAATACAACGGAGCATGGGAAAGTATATTTGACCATTTCCTTGTACACCATGTTGTAGTTCAATAGTAATTTATCCACTGGAACCTCAAGAGCAAGCCATCACTAGGTATTATAGTCTTGCACTTATGAGTGCCATACCGTATATTGCTGCGCCTTTTACCCCCGGACGTGAATAGCAACATGGCATGTAACAGACTTGAATTTGTACTTGCGGCAAAGTTTCTTTATTTCTCGATCCTGGCTCAGTTATACATTACGGAATAAAGTTACGACAATTTATTATCATTTGCCAACTCATAGCTGGTCGCGTGTTAGATCTTCATGGGGAAAAACTCAGAACGAAATTTTGAGGTAAGGTGTAGAATCTGCACCCCCTTCTGAACATTATTTGAATTTCTATAACCACTCATCCACAAGATAGCTAGATTTCCCAATTCCTTCAACTTGTAATACCCACACGGTAAGAGACTTATAAGATATTACAAGATATACTCGACAAACTTGATTTCAATTATTCAAGTATTTTATCCCTCTACCCAATCGATAAAGTTCCAGCTCGACAAATCAGCTTTCCAACCTAGCCCCGATGTCTGTATGTCAAGCGTGTCAGGTCATAGGTGAGCATCCTTCCGCCAGGGAATTCCTAGCTGCACATGGCCACGGGCGACACTGGTCACTGCGCGTCGAATCCGAAGAGGCACGATGGCGTCACGCCGAGGCCATATGCGAAAGGGAGTTTAAGGATGCACTAATGAAGGAATACTTGACCCTTTTTATGGATACTCCGGAGAGTCGAGCTTTCATGACACCAGAAGCAAAACAAATTCACGAGGAAAATTTGTGGAAGGCTCGCGAAAGTCGGATGGTGAGAGGAATGAGCCATTCAAGGGTAAGAGGTCTATACACGGACGATGGAACTGACGATAGCCCTGTCACGAAGCTATTGACATTACGTGACCCTGTCCTTGAGACCAGCGCATCCATTCGAGTCGTTGAGGCAAGATTTGTGCGTGAGGGTAGATGGTATCTCGGACATCCCCCCGGCACCTTCATCTTTCAGTACCACGACTTTCGGACATGCACTGGAGACGGCTACCAAACCTTTATGGGATCTGAAAGCGTTGTCTCCGAGTTGAATTTCACCTACATGGGCCAAGTCCCTCGTCATCCGAAGCTACACGCAGCACGAGTCCGCCAGATGTGGAAATTTATGTTGACGTTGTTCATCAGCGAGCTTCAACTAAAGGCCGGTCCAAAACATCTAGAACTGTACCCTGATCTCGAGGTCATTCTGGCAGAGTCTCAAGTGCAGTCTGCCGATGTATTCCAGCCAGTCTGGGAACACTGGGAGCGCAGGAGCTCGGAGCCGAGGATGGGTTCGATGAGGTTTCCAGACAACACGACTCGAACTAATTTTTCAAGGTTGCCACATGTACAAGAGTTTGCATGGCACATGTGTACGCTCATGCGCGAGCATCGTGATTCCGACAGTGACGCACCTAACCATCCTATATGGCTACTCTTGGCCAGCTCAACTGGGCTACCTGTCGAAAGGTTGGCTAGGCTATGGGAAGGTCAACTTCAAAACGTTGCCGAGGAAAGGCTCCGCTCGGGTAGCCGCGAAAGTCTCTTCATCTATGAAGTTGAGCCTGGAACTGAGGTATGCAAGTCCCAGTCTTTTCCTTCAAATAGGCTGGTTGTGTTTCTGAATATCCCACCTGATCGACAAACTCTCTCGGTCATACGGACACATCCAGATGTTAGCACACATCCTACTGAAAGCTCATGGGCTGTTTACTCGAGCATCAAATTCTTTTTGTTTAATGATTATCGCTGTCAATCGACTTTATCCTGCATGAAATCCTGAGTGTGGTTGGAGTTGATACGTGAGCGGGGAAACATTAATCCGATTTGAATCGTGAAGCTAACAATTTCCTCAGGACATCCACCAATTCTACCAGCAGCCACCTTTCGACGACGACCCCATCAACCCGCGCATGATATATACGTGGCCGGTCTACGAAGACGTTCCTATTGCTGGTTATCCTTCTCCACAGGTCGAATCAGAAAAGTGAACGAGTAGCCTCGAATTCCCTGAGACTAACAACCGAAAGAGCCAAACTCCGCAATCAGGAACGATTTCAGCCCATACGAAACCATACGCAGCAAAACTGCCAATTGATTCTTGAGAGTCGTTTCTCCCGACTTCTTGTCCGACAGACAAAATTGTTTGTTGCCCTCGGAAACTGCCAAAGGGTGACCGACAGCGGAAATAGCATTTGCCGACGACAACCCACGATCGCTTCGACTTTTCCTTCGAACATTATAAGATACGCTACGATGACTTCGATATTTTCTCTCCGCGGGCTTTTCAGCCGCCAGACTGCTCCTGCGAAGTCCGCAGTCCGTTCATTCTCCACGACAGCAAACATGCTTGCCCGCACGCCACCAAAACCAGCTCCCAAGAAGCCCGCGGGCCAGGTCCCTCCCCGCCGTAAGCACGTACAGCAAAAGTCCGAGAACTTCTACCGCATCCGCACACTCCGCCAAAACATGTTCTCCCCGGCGCCTCCTCCCCTACGTATGGCTCGTCTCCGATACCTCCGCCACTGGACCATCCACCGCGCATGGCAGCTGTTCCGTAGACAGCAGCACCTCGCGACCGAGCAGGAGCGACACCGTATTTTCAGCGGCATGTACAATGCCTGTGAGGAGCTGCGCAAGACAGCCGGCCCTGGATCTCGAGACGAGGGTTATCTCTATCGAGTTGCTATGGAGAAGAAGGGTGTCTGGGGAACCAATGCTATACCGATTGAGTACGCACGATACCAGACAGATTATCCTGCAAAGAAGGCATGGAACCACGAATGGAAGAGGAATAGCGACTAAAAGGTTTGGGGTTATTGTATGAGTTTCCAAGTATAGCTTGAGAGTCAAAAGTGTACTGTATGTATTATATGAGTAGCTACTAGAGGTTAAGATTTGCCAATTCATGTGTGCATGATTCTTCAATTTCATGTTCGCGTCCAGTGGTACAATAATGAGAAATCTGAATCACATCCCAAGGTCAACATCATCGGTCTCATTAGGCTATTAGCTCTGCAAGATAACATTAATCACCCCATGTTATTTCATGCCATTGATTCACTCTCGTTCTTCCAACGCTCGACAAATCCAGATCTATGCCGCTATTCCAATTATTAATACAAAGAGTGAGCATGCATATCTTAACCCGCTCGAACAAATCATGCAAATGTCCTTCTGCCCCCCCTCTCCATTTCATCTCTCCTCTGGATGGATGCCATGTATATAGAAATATTGTCGCATTTCCGCTTGCCAGATATCAAGAGCACCAGATCGGATGAAGAAGTCAGAGAGGTTCAAAATGTAGTTTTAGATCAAAAAGAAAATCAGGTGTGCGTGAGGCGGGACGAGATGGAGAACCTCTCGGTTTTGGTTCCTCCTGGAGATGTCAATTGGTGAATTTCCATATTTTCCGTATCTCCTGAGCAGAAACGCCTTTAAATAACGCAATGACGAAAAAGATACACTCGATATAGCAGTCGAGGAGCCTTCAATGGCATAGTGATAGTACGGAGCCAGCCGAAACGCCGTAGGCAGGTTGAGTTAGGCCTTTGCCTCAAATCCACCTTTATGGCCTTTTGAGTGGGTGCGTGTCAAAGTATAAAAAGAACCTTCCTCGTGAAGCGCCGAGCAACAAGTCCTTCATATCCTGGTTGATGTCCTAGTGATCCAAAAATCTTGTCATGTCTCCAGGTATCTGAGCATGTTCTGATAGTATGGCCGAGACGAGCGTGTGATCGGTTGCTTGGGAAATATCTTGACCAGGCCGTTGAGAGTGACCCTGATAGTAAGTGTGGGCGCCTACTTTCGGTTCAAATGCTTGTTCCGAGGCGCACGTCTAGCGTCTCTTACAGCACAACACAGCAACCACCACCCTCGCCCTTCTCAAAGGTTAGCAAAGCGGCACGAGTAGCAGCCTCGAAAACATCGTCCACGCCCTCGCCGCTCAAGCTGGAACATTCCAAATATCGTTTTGCGCCAATTTCTCGTGCAATTGACTCGCCGTCATGTTCCGAGACGAATCGCATGGATTTCTTGCGCATTTCTTCGATCGCGACGGGGTCCTCGCGAAGATCCTTCTTAAGACCGACGAGGATGGTGGGAACACCAGGACACAAGCGGTTGGCCTCCTCAATCCACTGTAGGGGCAATGTATTAGCTTTGGGGGTGCATCGGTAAGCGCATGCCAAGGAGGCCGTACCTTGTGCTTAACATTGTCGAGCGAATCTGGAGTATCAATAGAGAAACCTATCAAGATGACGTGGGCTTTTGAATAGGCGAGCGGTCGTAATCGTTCGTAATCTTCTTGGCCAGCAGTATCCCATAGAGCGAGCTGGACGGACTTGCCGTCCACTCTGCAATCCGTCACATAGTTCTCGAATACTGTGGGGATCTGTTATGAGGTCAATATCCGTCGTCGCGAGGGGCTTTTCGTTCGAGGCTCACATAATGCTATACGGAGGTTAGTAAAGTTTGATGACGAAGTCCAAGGTTTGGGGGAGCTCACTGTTGGAAAGTAACCTAGCGTAAATACGCTCAACAAACTGGTTTTGCCGCAGGCACCGTCGCCAATAATGACCAACTTCCTACAGTATGCCGTTAGTGACCTGATCGTCGCACGTCGTAAGGACGTCGTAAAAGTTGAAGCCGCAGGATGTATGGGTTTGGAGGTTGGCGTGGGTTGAGGGACGCGACGAAGGTCCATACCTGCGGATAACGTTGCTAGGGTTTGCGCTCATGGTGGATGAACTATATAGACTCGAGGCTGCGTAAGGTTTCGAGATAAAACGGGCAGGTCAACGGATCTGGAGTCTGTTACGGGCCCCAGATCTGGGTGATGAGTCGGATTATTGGTTGTCGTCGATTGATTACGGACTGAAAAGCAACGAGCTACAGCGATCAAGAGGGCGTCGTCGCGGTGATAACAGTAGGAACAGGCTAAGCTAAGTCGAGAGGGATTGGTTACTTGGTATGCGAGGGCGACAATAGATAAGATGATTAGGAAGTCAGGTTGAAGGAGGTGTTGTCGAGTTTTAGGACCCCTTATTTTTTTCTCGAGCGGACTTTTTGGCAAGATTCGTTGGATGGGTGAGTAAAAGTAACAAGGGACGTTCGGGGTGAGCGCGGACGTGGAGCGAGGAGGAGCAGGAGCAGGAGCCCAGGCCAAGCCAAGTAGTGCGTAAATACGGTTCAGCCGCCAGGGTGTGCAATTGAGCAGGGCGTTTTTAATGGCGGTGGAACGGAGGACTAAGGGGGAATGTCAGGGACATTTATTGTGGTTGGAGAAAGAGATTCTTTGAAGAAATTGGAAGAAAGAGAAGGAGGGAAAGGGCATGTGAAAACGAGCCAAATGGTGTCGGATCAGACAGAGACAGTTGAGGAAGTGCAAAAGAACTGTGACGCTCGTGGTGGTGACGGGCTTATTCTGTCAGGCCTTTCAGTTAACGTACCTTAGTCTCAGTCTGGGATGGAGCTGAGGCGGATTGGGCTGGGCTGATATGGATCGGATTCTTCGACACCTTGACCCAGGTTATTAAAGGGATGAGCATAGATGATGGACGAGCAAGATCAGATTGTAGACTAATACAAAAGCAAAATAACAGTTATCATCTTGAATACGTGCTTCTAGTTATAGATCCAGAACCAAAGCTAAAGCTAGAGAGGCAGCCTCTTTTCTATTGTTGGAACCATTTCCAGCTTGTTTACGGCGGCGACGGTGGTGGTGGAACAGCCTTAGCCAGCCATCAACGGGCGGGTTTCCCTGGCACAGGCACACTCGGCTCCCCTGGACTGGGACTGGGTGGAGTCCGGGGATGCCTTTTTTAGCTGAGGATGGACGTCAAGTGGAGGACGACAGCCCTGAGTGATTGAAATATTCTGTTCTGTTCTGGCCTCTCTAGCCTCTGTGACAGCCGGAACTGTAACGCCTGCGGATATACATAGGTAACTTAGTTTGTTATTTGATGATTCTGGTGTTGATCGGCATGGATCAGGGTACAACAGATTGAGTTGTGCCGACTGGATGGGTCGCTACGGTGACCTCTTTTTGGCAATTGTCTTCCTACCTCACCTGTACAGCTTGGCTTGGGCATAAGTCAAGTCACTGGGCGAGTTCAATTGGAAGAGGTCATGGGCAAGCAAACCTGATCATGACGGCGGCATTATCAGCTAGCCCAAAGGCGAATTGATGGACGGCATGCCACAAGCTCTGTGGCGGAGTATCCACTGTCGGTAAATCCAAAACAACCTAAGTACCATTGTCGGGCTCCATCCATCCATACCATGAATATGAATATGAACATGAACTAGCTCACTGGACAACTATCCCCCACGGTTTCGTTACGCGAGCTGGTATCTGTTCGTTAGTCCAATGAGTTACAGAACTGGTCCAAGATTGCAGTCCCGGATGGTATCGGCACTCGTCAGGAACGAAACGGCAATTCAATTATGTAACCTTTTGCATCAACGGGCCGGTGAACCTCAACTCCACCAAACTAATATACTCAGGGACTTGTCTTCAATGCTTGTGTCGTCAACTGCAGCGAATAGGCTCCCTCGGCTTCGATTAATTCTTCCCTAACGACAGGGCTAACTACCTAGGTAACCTTCAATACGACAATGACGACAAATTCAGATCCGGACCAGCATTTCAATTGATCCACAGCACAAGTCCCCTTGTCTTTACTCGGAGGATTAAACATTGAACTCTCAACTCTGTTTGGCTCTCGTCACTCGTTCCCCCTACTGTTGGCAACGCTCCGTCAGGTCGCAGAGTGCACTGGCCGCCGCCCTTTTGAGGCTGTGCAGCCTAACGCTTAACGTCAATCTGCACCCGCGCGCCGGTAAGCTAAAAACAGGAACCAGGCCAGGGGAGCCAGCGCGAGCTAAACGACACTTTTTAGTTACAGTGAATGAGTGGGATGATTGGGTTATCAAAGGTCCCCGAGAAAGGCTAGAAATAGAACCTTGATAGGGACCTCCCTCCTTATTAATGTTACTACTGATGGCATCAGACTGCGGGTTGTCCCGTCTTGCTCGTGCAATGCACGATGGTCTTTGGCTCCCTCCCGCTCAGATGATGTACTTGTGTACGATTTCGGTTATTCTGTCAGCCCGAGTATCGTGAGTCCGAACGTCTCCATTGTTGCTGACCCTTCGTTGCCATTAAGCGTACCTACGTTGGAGGGAGACATTCCTCTGTGGTGAGAACTTCACTTCTGACCATTGTTTGGCTTTGATGACAGCATATTCGGAATTGCCGATGACTCAACGGACTGTGACGTTGTCTTGCAGGCTTACGTGAATGCAATAACAATGCTTCGTGGTGATGTGACAATAGACGATAAGGTCAATGCCCTACAAGGCTACAGCAGTGTTTGGATGATGCCACGATCCTTCGTCCTGAGAATGCATACATTGCATCCACATAACCGTCAGCCTGACATGATACAGTACTGAGACTAAGCAGTCTTACCTGCATATCCTATGTCCTACTCCGTTTGGCCAGCAGAGATCGCGCTCGGTTTGCCCTCCCGATCACTTCTGAAAGTGTGCGCGGTATGCCAAGAAGGCCTTTGTACGGGTTCCATCTCAGAATATGAGACTTTTGTCCACATATGGGCACACAGCCGAAGCATGTTGCTGTTGTGCTCTGTCGTTTGCTACAAGCATTGACAAGGGGCCGCACGGCATCGTCTTGATTTGGCGTATTGTCTGTTGCACATATGAGTTTGCACGCCGGGATACATGCTGTGGTCTTGTCGCACATAGCATCATTTAGTTTTCAAAAATTGGAGATAGATTCGAGTCAATGGCTGCACTTTGTGGCTTCCTGCGCGCATGGGTTTTGTCATGTAGAACGTAATACAGCGGCGGCAGCTATCGTGGTGCCTGTAAGATGCTAAAGTCAAATTTGTTCTACATCCACCTAAGAAGTGATGCTTCTAAGTGCACCAGAAACAATAACTTACACAGGTGACTCCCACACCGGGTATGGGCGTTGTTAGTTCAGGGTTGTTTGTGTTGTCAGCGAAGGATTGACCAGCAGTGGGTAGAGTGCAATACTTCAGCGTGAGTGAAGCCAATATGCAAGTGAGTGCCCTGACAGTAGTTTGGCTGCCCGTATATAATCTATGTCGCATTTTTAGCCATGTCCTAAGCATACCCCAGCTGCAGTACCGTGACCATTGAATTGATAAGAAGATAAAGCGATGACACAAGCACTACAAGCGGAATTAATATATAAGCAAGGAGCAATTGCATTAAATTGAAGATTAATCGGCGAATTGGACCCTGTAAAAGGCTACCAAACAAAGAACAAATCGGTTTTGTTTGCTCTAACCCCAGGTTCAGGGTAGCCCCCAAGTGACGTTGACATCAAGGTACTGCAGTGAATGGAGGCTGTTGTAACCCCACTCAGGCTCGAATTGAAGGGCACAAACGAACCGAATCAACAGATCTCTACATCACGTGCCAGATCAGACCAGGCCACACCAGGCTAGCAAATAGCAAATAGCGGGGCATAGCCGGTCAATCAGATGCGTGCCTGACCACATCACAGTGTCGCTGGGCTCAATCGGCTGCATGGCAAAGTACAAGTGCTATGCAACTCCACCAAAGAGTGACTTCCACCCTCTTGTTTGAGCTCTGAGCCTTGAAGCCTCAAGCAACCTACGCCAGATAAAGAACTCTACAATATTCACGCTCTCTTTTAGTTTCAGTCTGGAACGTCATAGAACTACTGCATAGCGCTCGTGCTTCAACTGAGCAATCGCTTTATCAAAATACTCATTAGGTCCCTTCCCCGCAGGCGTCATCGCTGACCTAACCCTGACCTTGGCCGCTCCGACTGTGAGTGCCTCATTTTGAGCCGCCCCCAGACCCTCCACTCGCAACGTTCGTTCCCGCAGCCGCCTGACGACCACGACTAAACGTCTCGAGACGCGCAGTTACTGCCGCTTTTATGCTGACACGCACTCGCGTATTACAGACTATTTCTCCTCCTACATCGTCCTCCCGTCGACAGACACGTGTCGCGCACAGCATCTTCATGCCCTCGACTGCCCTACTTCCGTAACCTACGATGCCGGCCAACAACCACAGACCGGCCGCCCAAACTCCGGTATCGCCACGAAGCACAGCTAAATATACCAACAAGGACGGCTCAAAATTTATTACCGTCCCAAAGGGTACACCCTCTGAATCCTCGCTACCTCCAACCCCCACAACTGCGAAGCCCAGTGGACCCCCACTAAATACTTCCCATGCCGACGACGAACCTGCTCCTGCTGTCAACCGCAAGAAGCAGAAGCGTCGACAAAAGGCAGCTGCTCGAGCCGCTGCACAGGAAGCTGCGAATGGGCACAACGATGATGCGTCAGGACACGGCTCCGCCCTGGGGTCCACGCCCGGCCGCGGCCCTGCTGATTACGAGGAGGTCGAAAGCGACGATGAACATGAGTATATCCTGGAAAGCGAATTGGCAGATCCAACTACGAACGGCCACCTCCATTCGGACTCTAAATCGAAGAAGAATCGCAAGAAGAAGAAGAAGGGACCAAACGCCGATCCTGCATCACCAATTCCGGAACCCCTCGAGCCGGAGCCGCATTCCCACTTACCACAAGGCCCTGGCATGTCACGCGACAAGATATGGAGCACGAGCAACCAGGTTGAGCGCGAGCGTATAAAAGCGTTTTGGCTTGGGCTAGGCGAAGATGAGCGGAAATCATTAGTCAAGGTTGAGAAGGACGCTGTTCTAAAGAAGATGAAGGAACAACAGAAACACACATGCAGCTGCACTGTGTGCGGACGGAAGCGAACGGCAATTGAAGAAGAACTGGAGGGCCTTTACGATGCCTATTACTTGGAACTTGAACAATTCGCAAACCAAGGCGAGGGACCACCCATGCTACCGTCGGCCCGAGATTTTGCACTCAGACCACCACGGGGTTTACCGTCGAGTTATTCTAATCGACCCCCATCACGCGGCCGGATAGTGGAACATGTGGGTGACGACGAAGATGAGGACGAGCTTGAAGAGGTTTACAGTGAAGACGAAGTGGAGGAAGACGACTACAGTGATGACGAACCCCCCGAAGAGTTTCCAGCCTCTCACGAACGAGACGTCGCCGATTTCTTGACATTTGGTAATAGCCTCCAGGTCAGGGGTACGCAGCTTCTTGAATCACTTCTCCGCAGATATGGTAACATGGACTTAGGTGGTATTCTCACCGTGGCGGATGACCTCCTTAAAAACGACGGCAAGCGATTCATCGAAATGATGGAACAGCTTGCAGAACGTCGGATGGCAAGGGAGGAAGACGCCCGCGAACATTTCTCACGAGGCTATGGCCACCCTAATGGACCATACACCAATCCTCACAATCACCTTTCTCCTGAAGAAGACGAATACGACGAGGAAGAGGACGAGGAAGAAGACTACGACGATAGTCAAGATGAGGAGTATGAGGAGGAAGAGGTATACTCAAACCCCTCTGTGATACCGTCCCAGTCCCATACTGAGTGTTGCTGCCAGGACCAATTGACTGAGGAGCAAAGAATGGAGGAAGGCCGACGCATGTTCCAGATATTCGCCGCTCGTATGTTTGAACAAAGAGTTCTCTCTGCTTACAAGGAGAAAGTCGCCAAGGAACGCCAGCAAAGACTCTTGGAAGAGATAGAGGCCGAAAGCCGAGAGTCTGAACTCAAGAAAGCTAAGAAAGCTAAGGATGCTCAAAAGAAAAAGGACAAAGCTGCTCAGAAGAAGCAAGCTTTGGCCGAAGAGCGAGCGCGAAAAGAGGCCGAGAAAGCTGCGGCAGATGCTGCACGACTAGAAGCCGAGAGGCAACGAGTTGCTGAACAGAAAGCCAGGGCCGAAGAGAAACGGAAACAAAAGGAAGCGCAGAAGAAGGCCGAGGAGGATGCCCGCTTACGGAAAGAAGCAGAACGACAGCGACGACTCCATGAACAGCGAGAGAAGCAGGCGGAACAAGAACGGAAGGCTCGCGAATCCAAGGAGAAGGAGAAGAAGCTCAAGGAGGAACAGCGCCAGCGAGATAAAGAGGCTCGGGAGCAGAAAGAGCGCGAATCTCAGGAGCGCAAGGATAAGCAAGAACGGGACAAACGTGATAAGGAAGCTCGTGCTGCCAAGGCTCAGAAGGACGCCCAGGCAGCTCGTGAGGCTAAGGAGAAGATGAGAGAAGAAAAGGCAGCAGCCCAAAAAGCAGCGAGTCACTCATCACAACCCATCCAGATTCCGAAGCGCGGTTCACAGCACCCTGTATCCATACCGACCGTTCTCCCACAGCATCCATCTAACCCTGCGAGCTACGCATCTCCAAAGATACCAGTCGCAACTCCAGTGCTCTCGAAAGCCTCAACCCCTATACGACCCCGGACGCAGTCTCAGCAGTATGATCCAGCACAGCAATCAGTCGTACCTCCAATGGCCAGCCAAGACCCTTCACCTCACTCGTTGACGCCTCATATGAGCCCAGGGCCGATCGGTCAACGCCATGGAAGTGCAAGTACGCAGCATTCTCACTCGGTTTCACCTACAAACGGGCAACCTAGGCTCCCTGGACAGTCACCCTTCCAAATCCCTCCCATGGGAATGCAGCCCCCGCCAGGGTTGGCTCACCACCCACCTCCACCAGGCTTTGGAAATCGTATACCTCATGAAGCTATCTTCCCAGGATACAGACACGCTCCGGGTGCGATGATGCCGCCTCCTGGCATGAATGGCCCAGTAGGTCGCGGTTTTCCTGGGCATATGCCGCCAGTGTTCACACAGCCTACCGTCGATCCGTTCGACCTGAACCGGTTCTCTTTGCCCACGGAAATGCCTCCGGCAATGCATCATCGTCAAAGTTCATTGCAGTTCGACTCACCCCCGCCTCCAGCACAACCCATTGGACGACCTGCTCCGATTGGCCGTCCTGGAAGCCTCAGTCACGGTCATTCCTTTGATGACCAGGAAGACGAAACTGCACATCTGGGTAGCAGAGCTCTTCTAGAAGACGACGAACCCGTTGAAGCCGAGGTTCACACAGGCAGTCTGCGAAACCAACCTCCAGGGCCAATGGGCGATTTTACCACAAGTCCTTTTATGGGCGCAGCGTTCCCTTTGGCACACAACCCTTGGGGCTCCCCTGTTGGCGGACACCCATTACCTCCCCCCGGATTTTCGAACTCAGGGTTCAACAATCCTGGGTGGGGCGCACCGAGTGTGCCCCCTGGCTTCGGCATGACCTCTCCTGGCTCTATAATGAGCTCTATCCGGGCCCCGATACAGCCCAGACCCGCGATGCAACGCGAGCTACTTTGCAAGGCTTGCCAACAGCTTACCAGCTCGGGTGATTCGGAAGGCTATGTTGATACGGAGACTCTTAAATCAAGGGTTGACCAGATATCTGGTGATCTCAGTATCTCGGAATCGGAGTTGTTGGACCTTTGTGAAACAGAAGGAAGTCTGTCTAATGGAGGCGGTACATTCGACATCCGGCGTGATGCTGGAGGCCCTGGCAGACATAGCGTTCGATGGAAGCCTGACCTGAACGACAGTTTCGGTGCCCCGTATCGAGCCGTCGGCGCTCCTGGTGAGATCGGTAGTCCCCCGATCAGCCACGCAACGCTACGCGGGAGGATGTAGGATAACTCTCAGCGAGCTAGTGCAAGTCAACAGACCAGCGAAAGCTCCTTGTCCATCAAAGACTTGGTGGCTGATAGTAGCCCATTGGGTGCACCTGGCAGTGACAGGGGGTCTCTACACGGAGGATCTTTACATGTAAGAGGATTGTCGAGTACATCTCAGATTTCCCGTGCGGACCGCGAATTAAAAGGGTCACAACTAGAGAAGGTCATCCCAAGGAACAAAGATGTATATGAGGTACCGGCTTAAGTTAAGAAGCGTTGGACCCATCATGCACGAGAAAAGCATGGATTTCATCTATAGGTTGGGAAGAAAGCGGTTCGCGATCTCACGAGGCTTTGTCGCAAGATATTTATTTCATGGATACCCCGATGCGATGTACTACCAAAGATTGCAGCGTCAAACGAACGCTGACTGCAATTCAAGATGATTGTCGAAGTAGAGGATGATACGAATGGTTGGCCCTGGGGCAGGCTTGCAATGTATGTGTCCCAAAGATATGAGATTATGCTATGTGTGACATATTTAGTGTGACAAACGGTAAGAAAACCACTAGAGCATCAAACAGTTGTGAGCGAGTGCGCCACGTCTCAGGGTCAGTTCTGAAAGTATTCGAAGAGGCGTACCTCGACTGTTGGAGCTCTATTCTAGACTTGCCGTTACGGACCGCGTGTGACCGTTTTGCGGACAAGCTACGAAGTAGGTAACATGTAAGAGGCGAGGTGGAAGCACACGTAATACTTTAATTCAACGTCTAGTCTTGACCGTCCCCATTTCGTAAGGTAGATAAATAGATACATTCGCACACCAAAGTAGCAGACTTTATCCTTTCCCATTGCTCCAAAATACTCAAACATGTCATGTAAAGGTTGTTCCTCCCAGGCCTGATATCACGATATCGAAAAAGACGCCATCCTCAGCCTGTGAGGGGATTTAAGCCTTGGATCTTTTCGCCGCACTGGCAATCACACAGGCATTATATAGAGATAAGGGTGATCGCCTGGAGATAGACAGCCCAACGCAGTGTCCGGAATAGATCAGCTTGTCTGCTAAAATTCTTCCGACACGCGTTGCAGCTGTCCCGTCCCCTTTGTTCTCCCCCGACGGGACCGTTCCGCCTAGATTCGGTCCTGGAAGGGGTTGCCAGCGCCGGGGGCAGACTGGCCGGAGGCATTGCGCATGAGAGGCTGGCGCTGGGCAGCGCGCTGCTTCTTTGTGGCAGCACGGGCGAGGGCAACAGTCTCGGCCTTTGCAACCAGACGCTTTTGCTCCTTGCGGTCACGGCAGCACATGAAGGTAAGGTAACCGAGCATGGAGGCGGCCGATGCGGCAAAGACAATGGCAATGATGATGCCGGCGGTGTCCATCTCCCTCTTGACCATGCAGATATCCTCGGCTGCGGAGTTGATGGTGCACAGGACCTCAGAGCGACATGTGCTGGTGCTGATTTCAGTGCTGTAACAGGTGGCGGTCCGGGTTTTGTCCGAGACGGTTTCGAGATCGCACTGCTCTGTACTCTTCTTGAAGGTGGTGAAGCAGTCTGTTCCTCTAGAGGTGTCGGCGCGCTTCATGAGCTCGCCGGCGGGCTTGGGGGCCTCAGTGATGGCCGGGGCAGCCATGCGTCGCCTCAGCTCGGCGCCTTTGGCGATTTCGGAGCATCGCTCGATGGTGGACTGAACCTCCTTGGCGGCGTCCTCGGCAGAGCAGCCGGCAGAGGTGTAGCAGTTCTTGAGGGCAGCCTCGTCGGTCTCCTTGAGGTTGGAGAGGCAGGAAGAGAGAGCGCCCTTGTCGGCACAGTCAGCATAGGCGGCGAGTTCCTCGTTGTGGTTGAAACACTCTTGCTGGACGGCAGCGAAAGCGTTGCCAGCAAAGAGGACGGCAGTTGAGAAACGCATATTGAATGGGCGGGTGTTGTAGGATTTATTTTATTTCTTTTCTCGATCGAGGACGGTGAGGATGAGGATGCCCAGCAAGCTCCCAATTTGGTTGTGTTGTCGATGGAAACCAAGACACGCACGCTCCTAAATGAAAAAGGGGAGATTGGAGGGTATAATGATTCTTGTTGGTGGTTGACGAGGAAGATGGTAGGAAAAAGGAAAACAAGGAGGAGAGAAGAAGCGAAACGAAGCGAATGGGAAGGGATTATCCGTCTGTTTCTCGTTGGGCTGAACCTTGGAAAAAAAAGACCTGAAAAGAGAGCCAGCGGCAGAGGCAGAAAGAAACAGGGGAGGTGAGGCGGCCTTTGGGGCTGGGCTTACTGGAGCGTTACCTTGCTGTTGTTATTATGGAGATGAGTTTAGAGCGTTTGCGTGTGCTAAAAAAAGGGGAGGTGAGGAGAAGGATCCTTATGGACATGAGCCACACTGAGCTAGACCTGAAGGGGAATGGACTGTGAGAAGAGATTGAGGGTCCTTGGTGGGTTGAATTCAAGATTGTCCTTTTGTTTTGAAGGTTTTAGGGCTGTGATAGATGTTGAGTGTGAGATTGGTGAAGCTACTAAAAGATTGTATACAGGAATTGATTCTGCCTCTTGCTATAGGGAAAGTCATTCGGGGGTTGTATCTCATTGTTCAAACTAAGGCATCTGATGCTGATGCTTATGCTGATGATGCAGGACCACAGGTGGGAACTAAGAGAGATACCCACTAACCATGGACCTGCTGAGCTTTGGTACAAGACAAAGGCAGAGACAGAGACAGAGCCAGAGAACAAAGAAATAGTCAGACATGTCTATAGGTGATGACAGTTACAATAGTATGAAGTGATTTCTTGGACAGACTCGTAATATCTTGGTCAATCAGCACACACTACCTAGTCTACCAAGCTAGAATTGAATACGAAGTCAAGTCCATTATTGCTGACATACAATCCAATACTGAAACCAACCTTTCGGGCTCTCCTTGTGTACGCATAAGCACAAGCCTTAGACTACGGAGTGTCCACAGGGAAAATAAAATACAGTCAATCTTCACCACATACTGCACAAAAATTGTATGGAAGAGGGACTGTGTTTTTCTTTAACCCCCTGGCTTACCCTGCCAAGCATTGCCTGCCATGGATTGAAGTGGCTGGAAAAGTGGATGGTCCAACTGGTAAAGCAACAGCCAATCAGCGGCAAAAGTTGGACAACTGGTGCGACGATGGTTGTGGGGTCAATGAGAATGGCATTTCAATTATTTCTGTTTAACCTGAGATGTTGTTGGGTTGCTTCATACTATGCGTGAGTGCCAAAAGCAGAGGAAGACAAGCATTCAAGAGAATTTAGAGAAGATAATGCTACTTTGGCGGTCAAGCATTCTCACACTGACTTGGCATTGCTTATGTTGTACCACAATCATGCAGGCCGAGATGGTTTCCATCGCTCATCCCGGCACGATCAGACGCCTCCATCTCAACTATATACGTAGTAGAGACATTATACGAGACGATCATCAGCGAATATACTCCTACATATGACACTCCATTTCATGTATTCATCACCACGTCTTTTATCGGAACGTGCCGAATTAACGGTCAGCCAATCTACAGGGTAGTCCAATTATGCCTTGTGCTTAGGGGCTGAGAGTGCCGACAAGCACTGTAGGCAGTGGTCAGTGCCCTCCGTACCTGAGATTGACAGCAAAGCATAGTCCTCGCCAAGCCGTGGAGATCATCTACAGATGCTGCAGTTCCTGTAAAGAAGCCGAGAAAAAAATGCCCGAGATTGTGATGGATTAAGCGTTCCCCCTCTCCACGCACGTCATTGTTTGTCTGGGTAATCTTTGAGTAACAGACGCGTAGCCAATCGACTGGAATCTGGGGAATGACCATGTGAGTCTACGTCATCAACTTTTGAGCTTGAGCTTCCTGCTTTGGCCTTTTGCCTTCGTAGTGATTGCTCAACAACTTCTGAGTATAAATAGAGACATCCTAGACCTCACTCTTTCTCCCTTTCATCCTGAATACTCAGCTACTCACTGCACCTACCGATTCAACCTCTATTTCTACATAATACAATACACAACCCGCCCACCATGCCTCTTGTTGTCCCAGGTATCAACTCAACAGGTGATAACACCGAGGAGTGGATGAACAAGCTCGTCGGCAAGAAGCTCTCCGATGAGGAGTCATCAAACGAAACTGTACGTTGTCTATATCTGCCGCGTTCAGATCTGTAAAGGCACGTTGCTAACATGCGCCCTGACAGGTGTTCGCCAAGAGAGACCTCCCCCAGGAGACACGCATCATCGAGCCCGGAATGATGGTGACAAAGGACTTCAAGGAGAACAGACTCAACGTTCACGTCAAGGATGATGGAACCGTCTCACACGTTGTCAAGGGTTGAGCTGGTTATGTCTGGCCGACCCCTCCCTTTTTGGTGATGGGGACATGTCTTTATGTACGATAATGATCAAAGGATGATAAACAGAATTCGCTGCATATGCAAAGGCGCAAGAGAATAACAGGGCCATGTTTCTTATTAATAAGTTCTGTGATACTTTTTATTGTGCTGCTGTGATCTTGTCTGGAAGCCACCTGCTGTACCTCTCTTATTGCATCTCGAGACTTACCCCGCCACGCCCGATGCCGCGGGGCACTCGTCGACCTGACTTTTCCCATACGTAAACACCACCCCACCACGCTCCAACTCGACTCGACTCAACTCACCACTACCAGTCTCTGCATAATTTGTACTCCGTCCACACCAATCGTCAATTCTTCTATTTAGATCAACGTTATCATATCGCCCTTCCTCGGCACTGCCGTCAACTTGCCACAATGTTCAAGAAAGAGTATAACCCCCGCCTTCAAACCTCTCAAAGCTCGCTTGCAGCTAACCTTTGCCGAAGAATCCAGGGTGCTCCCAAGCAAAAGCTCAAATCGTCCGTCCAACGTGGTCTCCGCCAGGGCCTGCTAGACACATACCCTCTCCTCAACCCCTACATCGACGAGATCCTACCCAAGAAGGCTTCCCTCTCGAGCGTGAAGCTGACCGACCGCAACACCCTTTACGTTCTCGACACAACACCTCTCTTCTACCAGCAGGACTTGACGTCAACCCTTCTCCCCCACCTGCGTCTTGTCCACCGTTTCCCTCAGGCTTTCCCCAGCATTCGCATAGATCGCGGTGCTATTCGCTTCGTCCTCTCAGGTGCCACCCTTATGGCCCCCGGGTTGACCTCTCCAGGAGGCAGACTACCCGCCGATGGTTCTCCCGAGGGTGTGGTGGAGGGTAAAGAAATGGAACAAAAGCTAGAGGAGGACGGCCGATGGAGCAGAGAGCTTGTGAAGGGCGAACCCGTGGTTGTCATAGCTGAGGGCAAGGAGGAGGCGTGCGCCGTGGGAACTCTTGTCATGGGAACCAAGGAGGTCAAAGCGAAGGGCAAGGGGCCTGTCATGGAAGATGCTCACTACTTGGGTGATGGACTGTGGAACATGAGCACTGACTAAAGTGCTGTCTGGTGTTGGGCGATTGGAATAGTATTTTGTGATACCAATAAACGAGGCGGGAGGCACAATTATAACAGGGAGTCATAACCGAACACTGGCCATTGGGAGTTTGGAAAGATTGCTGAAGCCAGGGTTGAAGGGTTTGGAATGGTACAAAACAGAATCTTGGCCATTCTTGCGGGCATCATCCCTAGGTAACTGGGCGTGGCATCATTGCTGTAGTACTAAGAGGCAGTACTTACACGACGACAATTAGACTTGCCTATCATCATTGTACACATGGTTTGGGTTGTTTATTGTAATGCGCTTCAGCAGGCGAACTCTAGAGGTCTTGTGATGTAGGAAGAAGAAGGCAATCCCAGTTGTATTGTCGTCCCTTTAATCTTACACCCATCTTTTACCTTGCCACTTAAAAGCTACCCTACCGATCAGTAGTATGTAGGTCTTAAAGATGAAGACATCATATTTGAGGTATTCTCCATGTCCAAGATCGCACATCCTTCTGTCTTGCGAGTTAACGGAGCCAGCCGCAATCTTCGTGAAGAAAGAGAATAGTCTAGCACGGAAGGCCGCCGATATTGACGGGCGCCAACACCATGAATGGTACCCTATCAACTGCATTGCTGATATCGAGGTACTGAGAGTCTAGGAAAACATTCGTTCGTATGTATGTCCAATAGATTGTCGCTCGAGTCTTTTGAAATTCTCATCAAATTCTTCATAAGCTTCAGTATTAAGTACCGCAGTTGTTTGCTCTTTTGACACGTGTATCTTGGTTCCGGGAGATTGGGTCTTGGAAAAGCAGGGGTGACATATGGTTCTTAAATGAGTTTCCAAGCCTTGAGAAACTCCACCATATGAATATGCTCTTACTTTGTAGCTCCAAGTAAGATTAATAGTTATCGATGGCCTGAAGATCTACATGCTCATGTACTTGGAGTCTCTAATAACTCCATCTCCAGGCCACCCACCCAACAAACCCAAGCCCGGTGATCCAATGGCCTGCAGCTTTGTATCTTAGCTTATCGCCACCATGCATCCATACGACCAACCCGTCTCCGATCCTCACAAAGGCCAGTATAGCCGAAAAAGTCGTCACGGCGCTCTCGTTAGACTGCCATTGTAAAGCCATCAAAGTCAAACCGTATGATATCTCACGAAGGCCTTTGAGATACATGAGAGGCGACACAGAACCCTTCTCATGGGAGATTCCGCTGGGCTCAAGAAGAAGGCCCATGTGGCCGTACTCTTTTTGGGGTGAGACGAGGGCCATTATCCCGCGGCCGACGCAGGCACCGCCAAGGACATAAGAGGGTATAGATGAGAATGTTGTCATGATTGCATATGTAAATGAGATTCTGCCGGTGACCTTTGCTTAGGAGAGGTGTCCAATCACGGGCTTGACAAGGACGAGAAATAGTCGAGGTTGTAAATTTAGATGTCAGCAGAGGATAGAATGAATATATGGCCTGCTTATGCATATACCATATCGCGCTATGTACAAGTTCAGCTAGACTGCATCTATCAGTTGCTTGGGGAGATAAGATATTTGATAAGCACTAGACACATCAATGCATATGGCCCGAATATTTATGCTTGAGCAACATCTTGCATAATTGGTATTTAGGTTTTTCATCTCTACAACAAATTCAGAAAGTCGGCTGGGATTACGCATGTACTTATATGCTTCGATCCATTTCATGTTGCTCTTTGGCCATTTCCACTAATCCTTTTCGTCCTGTCGATCCCAGCCATCATGAAAATTTGCTATACCAACGACCCTAACATCTACTCCATGCACTTCAATCAACCGAGGGGATCTTCTTTCTTTGTGTTGCATCAACTCTTCTACATGATCATCAACTTGTTCGTTCTCGCCTTTCACATACCCATGGAGACACAGATACTCCAATTTGGGCGGCAAGGCGTCTACAAGTCGGAACAGTAGCTCTTCAAAATCATACAATGGGGCGAGGAGAGCATGCAGACAAATGCCGAGATGAGTCAAGGCATCAAAATCGTGCAGTGAACCAATGGTCAAGCCATAATGACGGTCATCAGATATCTCTGCCAGCCAAAGCGGTATGGTACCTGATGCTTTGTCAAGCTCGGAGTACACATTTTCCTTTTGCAAAAGTTCTTGGAGGTATGTCCACATTAAGTCTTTCGTGTGGTCAACCGAGGTGTCTTGGTCAAACAAGATGTCAAGATCCAGGGTTCTCAGCGTGCTTTTGTGCTGCAGCAGACTTTTCCCAATTGATTTGCACGGTATCGAAAACGCTCCTGGTTCAGATGAATTTAAGTTGTCCATAGATACCCCGAGTTCTTCCAAGACTTTGGGGGCCTGGATGAACATGCTCAATGTCCACCTCGTGATACTTCGATGGCTAGGGCGGATGTTCTTGATATTGGAGGTACTAGGGAAACCCACAACTTCAACTCCAAGTTCCCCAACACACTCTATGACCAAGTTCTCTATTGCTGGCAGTCTACCTACGAGCCTGACGCAGTTGAGAAGTTCGACTTGCTCATAATGCCCATTGAATTCCTTCAGGAACTCAAAGGTTTGGAGGCCCTTCGGCTTGGGGCGATGTACTTGACCGTAGTTTCTCAGCAGGTATTCCTCCACAATTTCAGGAATATAACACATGCGTAGCACAGCCAGGTTTTCGCAGGGAGAAAAGTAAAACGAGCGTGGAAGCGGCAAACGTTCTCTCACGATAATCAAAGTCCCTTGCATCGTCTAGCACATGACCCAGCCAATGTCGCTTCTTCCACGCCAAGAAGTCGATGATCAGACCTGTGAGATGATCCCCAAGACCAAGAGATGTAACGTGCCTTTCTAAGAATGAGTGTGCATTGTGGTCTGCGTGACGATTGGCGCGCTTTGCGTCTGGGGATTCGCCACCCTCCCAGGCCAAGCATGGATCAACAACAACGTCTAAGGAATATCAGCTGGGCCAAAGATCAGTGTTCACAATGATTCACGCAGAGCATTTGCTCTAGTTGGATTGTCTGCATACGAGAGGAGAAGAGGGTACAGCTTCGCGATATCGCCTCCATAAGTGATGGTGGTAGTTGTGTAGTTCGGCTGCTTTGCCGAGGTCGTGTAGGAGTGGAGCTGGAAGGCTGTGTTTTTGGATCGGCACTGTCTAAAGATAGCCGGTTTAAGGGGAGGTATTCCCAGAGTACGCACTATTTTTAAACGGAACATTATTATTTTATCTGGTGTTGTGCAGGCCATTTGGACATCTTCGACTAATTAGTTCATCCCGTGGTCGCAGCCAAAAATGTTGCCCAAATATCCGTAGGTTGACCGCCAGATACAAACGCCCTATAATTATTCCATATTGGCTTTTAGTCATCTTGTAACCAATCGAGAATACCCCGTAGGAGAGTCAGTGATCTCGGCCGATCATAACCTG
Source organism: Fusarium heterosporum (assembly GCA_013396295.1). Taxonomy (NCBI): domain Eukaryota; kingdom Fungi; phylum Ascomycota; class Sordariomycetes; order Hypocreales; family Nectriaceae; genus Fusarium; species Fusarium heterosporum. Next base: position 48,438 of record JAAGWQ010000027.1, on the reverse strand, counting down.
AGGTAAACGAAGGCAAACGAAGTCTTGGCTTCGAATACGAATTGATCGGCGGTAAAATTCGCATGTAGACCAATTGGTTGTCCAGCAGCCTTGTAGATCTTGGTCAAAGAAAAACAGCACTTCTCAGGCATGATGCTTTGACTGATTTTGGGTCGCCATAGCTGAGACCCCACAAGGCCCACGGTGCGCAGGCCTATTTTCCGTCCCTGTATTGCCCCCTGCAGAAATACTACCCTGCTGATCCCCGTCTGCGTTCCATCATCCTCGGCTCATATTATTGGATGCCTTGGAGGACTGCGAGCTGTCAGGTACTGCTTTTGTTCATCCGTAAAGAGACAATAAATAATTGCTCAATAAGAAAAAGAAAAGGCCGTGCCAAGTCCGATCAGATCTTGGCTGACTTCATCTCTACGTGTGGTGGTGTTCTTGACTATGCCCTGGACCTTTAACATTGGCATTATATTCGGGTTCAAGACCCTGGAAGGGGTCAAGTCCGAGTGGACTGGAAAATGCTGTCATGGTCCTGTTCGATTGATCAGGAGATCCCACATCTCACCTGAGCTATAGGCCATGAGCTGTGGCAGACGTATACTCAGACGTGTCTCTGCATGAAAAGAGAGAGTCTGCATTTACGAGAAAGGCCCATTCGTGGCTCAGGCTCAAAGTCCAATTTGGAGCCAGTCTATTCGTATGCCGATGCCGAGCGGGCATTTACTTAGTGTACAGCTACGACTATGACGTCTGGCGTGCAAAATTGGAGGGTCCAAGCATTAGTTGGCACCCGGGATCTAGTGGCTGGATCGAATGACCCTTTCTAGAAAAGTCTAGGCTAGAATCATGCTAATAATAGCCTTGGCAAAAACTACCTCCTTCCTAGATCTCCAATTTTAGCAGTTGTTCAACGGGCAGACCGCTCCAGCCCGAGCTCTCTAGCTCTCCATTCTCAACGCAATTGCAAGCATCGGCAGAAACAGCCTCGTTCCTGTAGAGTAAAGACCCTAGTGACAGTTGCAATGGCCCATAGTTATCCCTGGAGACCCATCTCGTATTCAAGGTGCTGACTGCGGAGTGGACTGCATTTCTCCGCGAGGCGAATCTTGGGCAATGCAACCCTCACTCTCGGGCTTCAGCCTCCCTCCCCCGCGGGACCTTCGGAATGGAACGATGCACTGTTATGGAGCAAGTGCCGAAGTCGATCCTCAGCTATGACGATACAACACGAATACCGGATGAGGGATCAACAAAGTAGAGTCCATTGAAATGTATATAAGATGATGCTCGCGTCCCGATATCACAATTCATCTCATCACTCATCACTCAATCAAACACTCTCATCCAATCTCACACTCAATCACTTACAACCTTTTCTTCTCAACCACAAACAACCACAAACCGCCAACATGCAGGTCAAGACTCTCCTCCTCGCTCCTCTCGTCGCCGCCGGCGTCTCTGCCGCCCCCAAGAAGGCCGAGCCCACCAGCAAGATCTTCCAGGGTCTCTCCCTCCGCTCTGCCAGCGACATCCACTTCACATACCTCCAGGCTGCTCAGGAGGGCTTCTCCCTGAAGCTCAAGGACCAGAAGTCCGACTGTGACCGTGGTGTCAAGGAGAACCAGGCCACCCTCCACCTCTACGGCGACGAGCTCTTCCTCTACAAGACCGACAACCCTCCTCAGCAGGTCTACGTCGACCGCTCCGGCATGGGTCAAGGTCGCATGGGCTACACCACCGGTGTCCAGTCTATTCCTCGCAACGGCGAGCAGAAGGGCTGGGCCATTGACAAGTCTGGTAACCTCCAGTTCGACGGTGTGAGCTTCATCGCCTGCCCCAGCGACGAGAAGAAGCCCAACGAGCCCTGGTCCGTCTGGGTCAGCGCTGGTGTTGCCAACCCCGGAGGTAACAAGGGCTGCCTCGGCTTCAACTTGAGGGCTGTTGACGTCAAGAAGCCTGTTGGCTGCTACTACTCCACTCAGTCCACTCAGTAGATTTTCTGTCTATACAAATGCTGCTGAAGCCCGATGAATTTGGGGCATGATGATTACTTTTTACACTGCATATATTAGCGCTTTTGGTCATAAATCTCCATGGAGAGTACATAGACAATTTATACAAATTACACATTATTTTGTCCAATATGCTTGCTTGAAACGTGCCATGTACCTTTCATTTCTCATATATATGATACTGGATCTCAAGCTGTGAGCTCAAAGCCTCCCAGTAAGTAACTCATCAAATAAACGAAATGCCATTCGATATGGGCCAAAATTTCCATGCGACGTAACATGCAATTTCCCGAAAGGACTGGCAACTGGAAAGTTCTTTATTCTGGAACACGCCAAAAAGGTCATGCATGAATATCGATCATTGCGATCTGCCCCCGGTACATAATTAGCGCGACTGGACCCTGCAGCAGCATAAACATTACAATATCTAAACAGCTCCGGGTGGGGAAGCAGCAACTTTTGGGGAGGCCATTTTGCAGTAATTCTTGACCCGAGGTGATTTATTCCCTCAGGAGTAAAGGATGTATCCATGGAAGCTGCCGTGATATAGCAGTGGGGGCACTGGTAACAGCGATCCACGAAGTACTAAAACGAGCTCAAGACATAAAAAATATCACGGACGGTATATGAGCACGGCAGTCCCGATAATCTAAAACGAGTTTCGAGAATCATTATCAAAAATGCTGAAATAGCTACAAGGACTTGGCTACGTTAGACCAGGTGATAGAAAATCGTAGGAAATTCTAGTAGGAAATATAGTAATACTTTACCTGATCCATATTTATCCTTCTGACACCACGGGATCCTCGGATCGACCACGCAAACGGAGCTTCAGACACAAAGCTCGACCCGTAACGTGCGCTTGATACCATGAAGCTCCAACAGCGACTATTCCCATACCTTTACTGCTACTGACACAGACCTTGAATGTCTCCAACAATACGGCCATTGCCATCTTCAACACTATTTATTCTAGGCACACAGTCCAGGAATATGTTTCAAACCAGCGTCTTGTCGTCAACATAGAATTGTAGATGAACACACTACGAGCACCTCTCCCTGGTACCCTTATATGCCAAATCACCTTAGTGTCCTAATAAGAGGAGTGGCCGGGCGGTTACCGTCCCTAAAACCTATAAACCTTCTATAAATCCGAACCTAAAATCCTCAAAAGTCTCTTCCACTGGCCACTCTTCATTTTTGCAGGTTGCAAGTTCAAATCTGGCTGTCATCTCTTCTCCAGCTCGTCGATACAAGCTGGCGGTGGGTCCTGTAGAAGCTCTATAGACATAGGAGAACCATTTCTCGGTCTATAGTGTCCGGGCGCCGACTATACCTAGGTCGGCACCTTGCGTACTCATCGGCGTTTTGTTGTCCGGTTGCGTTTTGGTTTTTATGGCTTTCACTGTTTCGCTATACTGTCTTGGAAGTGACTATCTAGAACCCGAGAAGTACAGGTCACAGTTGCATTGGCAGTTCAGTTTCCACACGACTCTGTGGGAAAGATCGAGAAGGATTTGCCATGGCTTCCTTACTTTTGCTACCCCAGTTTTGTATACATGGAAAGCGCTCTTGCGTTTGGAGATCGATAACCGAAGTAAGAGCCACGGCGGTTCAGCCTTATATCCAAAGGAGGGAAACTGGTATATTTGAAGTTACCACCCCTAATATTGATTGAGCTTACATCTCAGCGGAATCCTGGGAAGCTCTAGTTTGGACTGCTCAACATCGAATCTTGAACTTTGTCCCCATTCTGCAGCCTCGAGCGAACTTGAATCGGTAACCTACCTGTCGAATCAGATACCTACTAGATATGTTGCACTTATATCCCCAACCCAGTAAGACCCTTATTCTTCGAATATATTTTCAAACCGTAACACCGAGTCGGCTCTTGGAGATTCTTTGCGAAGGAAGTAGCCTCATGCACATTGGGTTTCTAAGTTTAAGGAAGGGAGCACCATTCTTAATTACGTCCTTCCTGTGAATAGCCGTTACTTCCGATACATGACGAATACTCCATTACCTCTTGCTCCTATTAGGTAGTTGACATGATATGTTCCTGCTCAAGAGGACCATCTCAGTAGAAGCTGCTCTAGAAGGGAAGGTTCGCCCTTTCGGAGAAGGTCTAGTTATATCAAGATCTCTGCGACCCTGGCCATCTTTTCTTTTCTTCTTCTTCAAATCCAGGCTCTTCCCCCAGCGACCCTAAAATCGTCAGCGATCCGCCCGAAACATGTCTGTAGGTTTTATCTACTGCACTCTTACCCTTCGATAGCACACTGACATCTCGGCAGACTTCTCCTTGCCACATACCCTGGTGCCGGAATCCTCTCACGCCTTTGGCCTTCCTCTCGACATTCTCCATTCTCTGCCTTTGGTGGAGGATCTTCCCCCATGCCCCCTTCAACCTTTGGATGTGGGCAACCCTGTCCAACCTTTTCAACGCAGTGGTAGGGGGAATCTCTTTCCTCACCAAGGTGAAGAAGTGTATTGAGGTGTGGATGGAGTGAGCCACGAAAGGTGTGGATTCCGGCGTGGCACCCCCGACAAGCCCATTGGACTTTTGTCCAGCCCGGGCACCCCCTCTGCCGTATTATTTGGCCCCCGGGGCCTGTCAAGATTTCTTTCCTGTACTATACAGATCATGGGAACGGACCCTATATCAACTGCCAGAGAAGAATCAGATCGCCAAGCATGATTGGATCCCAAGCCATCTTCAATCGGGCCCCTACCCCCTCTGCCGTATTAGTCTTGGTCCTTCAGCCTATCGGCATCACGCCATACAACTTACGGTCTGATTTCGACTGCCTAATATTCGATCGAAGACTCTAAGAACGCCAAGTATGCCGGGCTCTCAAGTCAATCTCAATCGAGCCCTCGCCCCCTCTGCCGTATTAGTCTCGGTCTCTCAGGCTTCCCGTTCGATTTGGACGATGCCTTCTACTCTGGTCAGAGATACCCAGATTACCAAACCTGCTTGGAATCTCAATCATCCCGGACGAAGCACCTGCCATCTTTGCCGTATCAGCTTCGGTCCCTCAGGTCTACTAGCGTTTCGTTGTTCGACTTTTGGCTCGACTTTTATGTTGCCCACTACTCTAATCATATGAATTCGAAGGCAAACATAGATTGCGAGGTTCCAGGGGCGGGCCGTCAGCCAACTCTTATTATTGACTTTGACCTTATCATATCTCCTTGAGACAGATCAAGGTTGTCAGCCAAATCTTGTCTGGCTTGTGGCATTACCCAAAGGATGTTTACCTTGATAGACCCACTGCTGGTAAAAGTCTGACTCGGCGTGGGAACTGCTTTTTCTTGTGGACTGTCAGGGGACTCCAAGAATAGTCGTATTATTCGAGGTTGACCATCCAGCAGAGAGTTTGTTTTCGCATTCTCTTGGATACAAAGAGCACACTTGGCTCGACTGGAATATCTCTCTACCCTCCTAGTCTGGGTTCTCTAGCCCTTCGAACGCATCGACATTTGACTTCCAAGTCGATTTCCACCATTGCTTGCAAGCCATGCCACACGCACATGGAAAAACAATTGCGACGCAGTCAAACCCCCTCCTTTTCGAATGAATATATATCAAGATCAACGATTTAGGCTTTCGGTCCCCATCACCGGCGTCTCTATCACTGTGTCACCACGGCCACCACAGATATGCTTTCCGCCATGGGGGAGTAAGCGCCTACGGGAAACCTTACGATCGAGAAAGAAAGCGAGGACACAATCAAAAGACTTAACCCACTCTAAGCTTCTCAACCCTCGACTATATTAAGGATCAAAAGCCCGGTGTTGATTCCAATGCAACTCTACACTCTACACTCTTCACTCTACACGCTACACGCTACATTCGAGTCTTTTACGCCCTTCTACGCCAGTCTTTACTGCATTATCACACAGAGTCACGAGATACCTACATTCACAAGGAATCTTCATAAGACAGAGATTAGCTCACCACCGCCCGCTTTACCATGAAGGCATTTCTAAAATCATGTATAAACGCATGTCACGTCGCTGGATTGGGCCTTTTCTTTATCAAACTTTGTTTTGGAGGGCCTGTGAGACTTGATGGGAAACTTCGATATGTGCCAATACCCCCTGCCCCTGAGGGCTATGGCTATGCCGCTAGGTCCTGGTATTATCTATCGCACAGACAATGTTACAACCAGTTCGTGGGCATCATGGGTCGTCTGGTTTATGATATAGGATGGCTATTGAGCAACAGGGGCTACTTCGAGCTAGTGTTTGGAGGCTTCAAGCTGGTGTTTGGAGGCTTCAAGCTGGTGTTTGGAGGCTTTCGAACCTGGACCTGGCGGCGACTACTGCTAGTCCTCTCGACTTCGTATCTAGTCAGCGGTTTGTTGACAGCTTGGGATTCGAAAATACAAGGAGGTACACACGGGGAATCATGGGGACATAAAAAGGGATGCCTAATGTGGAGGGAAAGATGTGATCGCAGGGGTGTCGGCAAGACGCAGGACTGAAGGAAAGCCAATTTCAGTATGGCCAACGGTAATCGTTGAATCGGAAGGAGAGAAAACAGCGGGCATACATGATTGGAGAGCTGCAACACAATGAGAGTCACAGTCTCTGCCAGGATCGAGGAAGTATATGAATTCTGACGAAAATTTCGACTTGATTAACCAAACCAAGCACAACACATGGACCGTTATCATCTCGGACTGAGACAAGAACGAGGTTCGTCGGGCGAGCAACTGTCCCAACCATCTACAATCGGAAAGCATCCAGTTGAAGATTTCGAAGATCCTATTTTACAAAGGCGAGAGAAACCTCAGAGCGTCAAGCACGTTGTGCGGACTTACTCTCCCGGTATAACTTTCATCTACCCCCGCGACTCCTGGCACTCTCGGAGCGCTCGTATCTTTTGCGCCAGTCGTCGCTACCCCGTCTCGTCCGGGCGTCACGACTGGTGTCCCCCAGCAGCAGCACCTCCGCCGCCCCCGCCACTCCTGGCACTCCTGGCACTCCCTGAGCGCTCGTGTCCTTAATATCTGCGAGAGATGATAGATCAAGCTTACAAAATAAAAGAATGTAGTTAAATTGAAGACATTAGGGCACCATACATGATACCCTCAAACAAGCCTTTCTCTTGATATTGGCATATCGATGAAATTAGATCATGACATTGTGGCATACAAACTCAAGTAGTATTCCTACAAATCTCTTGCTATTTTCGTCTTGCCAAAATTGTTGAAATCCAAGAATCTATCAAAAAGGCACAGATAACACCTACAACACTGTCAACCAGAAGCGTTCCGTCTATCTTAACCCCCCGCGAAGCGATCCAACTTCGATGCGAGAACTACTGACATGTATCGTAGGAAAATATGATGGTTGATTATACCTACTCAAAGAATGTACGTGTCTAAAACTCCATACAAGTTTTGCACGAGTTCATAGATTCAAAAATTTCCTACTGACCACTACACCCATAGGAATATTTCTAAAATTCAGTATGGTTAGCTGAGTAGGAGCAGAATCACATGATACCCATCAGGTGGGGTTGGAAAGCAAGACCTTTTACTACCACGCCGTCATATGGCTTCCCAGACGCCCTCAAAGATGCCGTTTCCCTTCGTGTCCGGCTACGACAGGCGTCTTAAGTGCTGTATGGAGCGTGTTTGGTAGTTGCACCAACATGTCTCCTGAATCCAAGAAGACAACGACGCCGTAAAGTAGTCGCTGCTTGCTGTTTTGGTAACCTTTCAGCTGACCCAGAGATATACCAGGCTAGGCCACCAACAACTTCGATTTATCCTCGTCCGTTGCTGGGGTATAGACGCTGTGATCGACTCCTCAACCCAACACTCGTCAGCCTCCCTACATCTCTCAATCATGCACTCAAGTTACTTGCCGCGATGATACAGACAGATGACCATTAGAAATCAACTCGAGTCACGTCGACCTCATCGTGAAATCTATTGGGATCCACGTCCGTGACTCTAGAGACGAGGACGATCCATTCTGGCGAGTGCCGGCGTACAATATATCGATTAGGTATAGCTATACGCTAAAGCTTATATACAGCCTCATATCTTGCTCGAGCCTTTACAATTGGCTGCTTGTTGGAAGTAGCCCAAGCAAACACACTTGTGTATAATATCCCAATTCATTCTATAGCTCCTCAGCTTCATCTTTTGCTTGCAAATAACATCCAATGACTGTCTGTAAACATCCTTGGCTCATCCCAAAGATTTTGGATGCAAGACATACTTAACGTACTAACTGTCAAATGTCGATTGGCGCATCTACCGGGGGGGAAATAGCCGTCTCCCTACGAATATGACGAATGACGCGTTCTGGGCTGTCAGACGTGTCAGACATAGGGATGGGAGGCTGGATGACGGGAGTGTTCAGACGCAGCGGGGCGGGGCGGGCGAGCGGATCTTCGGGAGCCGTCTCTGAAGTAAGTGGCCTTACAGTATTCTCCATCCAGGGATGGATTCCAAGGCGTGTCCGGCGGAAATAATCATTGAAAACTTCCGTGAAATTCTCCTCAGGCTTGCCTAGGATTCGATCATGTGCATGCTGGATATCCTCCATGAATTCCCAATGATACTCACCAACTAGTTGTGCCCACCACTTGTACGGAACCATGTAAACGTATAGCTTTACCAAATCCCCAAGAGTGAGGAACTTCTGGAGTCGTTCATCCCGAGAAAGTGATATCCAGGAACGGTAGATCTCTTCAGACCGGTACTTGAAATAATCAATGCTCAGAGAGGAGTTGGTATGCGGGTTGTGATGGAACATCCGCAAGGCAACGTATCGGTGGATGGTGTCTTTCAGCTTTTCGACTTCGTAGGTCATGCCCTGGTCAAAGGCGTACGATAGAGCTGCCAACATGATTGGTAGATTGATTCGGCTCTCATAACCGACTAATCCGTTGGGGGATACACAAAAGTCGAGGAGAAGAGCGAAGACGTCGCCGTGGACCTCTGGGATGTTTGAATACAGCAGGAACCCCTAGCCTGGCTGAGTAATAAAAACATCGATAGGAATCATGAAGACCCTTCCATTGGCCTTGACTCGATACATCTGTCGGGGGCTTTGAAGATTAGTATGATTCATGTGCTAAGTAGAACTTTCTCGAAACACACCTTTGGAACAAACCAAGTCTCGACTTTTGGCCTTGGGTTTGATGCTCTGGGAACGATTCCTATAATCTGGTCAGGATTTGATTATGTAGGTACACACGCCGCTATGCAGCCATATTGACACAATGTCGTATGCTAAGCTCTTGTTGACTTACACGGCCGGGAATCTTCCACGCCGGATCAGGGGTCTCATCATCAGTTGTAGATCCAGTATGAGAAGTAGCAACAGCAACAACCGGAACGTCCAGCCTTTCCTGATGGACAGGGTTCTGTTCAGCTTCGTCCACGAATGCGGTCAATACGGAGCCAGAGTCGAGGGAAGGCGAGAGAGCAAGAGAGTAGTTGGAAGGGTACTCCGTGTCAGCAGGAAGCCACTCGGGCCGTTCGTTCAGTATAGCATGATCCAAGAGGTCTGGAAGAGAAGCACCACGGATGATACGACTGACCCGAGTCTGAGATCGATGCGGCTCCTCTTCTGCGTCGGTAGGTTGATCAGGCTGCTGGCGTTCTCGACGACGAGTCACACGGTCCCAGGCAGTCTGGACCCTGGTTGAAAACGTCCCTTGCGGCATGTTGTTTTGGTTACAGATCGTCAAAGGGCTTTGAGCCTCAATCTCTCAAATGGTCTAAGGCACTATAAGTTAGCTTGATGTACTAGAGGGGCCTAGGTAGGTAGGCAAAGGCAGAAGAAGAGTAAGCTTCTGGTGATGTACCTCAAGATACCACACCCACCCAGGCCACACAGCGTGAGAAGTAGGAGAAACAAGGAGCTATGGATAGGGTATGGAACTTCGGTGACTTGCGAGACTTACGTTGTCAATGTCAGTACCTTGAATTTCAAAGCACATGAGCTATGACAAAACTGCCCTAGAGGCCTAGGCACCCACAAGTGTATCAGATCATAGAAAGAATAATCTTCGAGACATATGTGTTTAGCAAAGGCACGACGATTGGAGTAAGTAAACGATCAGTTTTCCAAGTACTCAGTCCAAGAGAGGTCAGGCTAGTACACGCGACTCCCAACTGCTGAGAGCCTCGAAGACGGTAAGACAAAGAAGAGTATCGGAAAGCAATATCGTACCTCCCCGTGTGAGACTCTTGGAATGCTTGGCTTGACCAATAGAAGACTACTCAGCCCGGCCTTTCGTAGGGGCAACAAAGCGGAGTCGGTGATGCAAGCTGTTGATCTGCCAGAATAGTCAGCAATGTCTCGAGAATAAAGAGGCTATGGCTTCTGGGAGGAACTCAGATTCTCCACTGGGGCAAAGTTTACTAGCACGATGAAGATGGCTTCTGGATACCGAGAGCGATGAACTCGGCAGGACCAAGCTTCTTCACTTCCGTGGCAGGCAGGATGAACGACCTGGTAGAGAATAACAGACCTAGGACGAGAGGCGGGAAGGCTCCGAAATCAGAATAAAGAACAAAATATGAATCCAAGAGAGCAAAAAGGATAGGTAGACCAGACTCTCTGACTCCAAGAGAGGCCCAATAAATCAAAAGATGTGAGGATGGAGGGAAATTGGGATGCCTGGATGAAATTCGGAAGTGGCTTGTTTTCTTGTTATGGGGCTTGTGGGTTAGTAGGGGCAAACGTTTTTGATGAAGCAGGTGGGAGGCCCCGACCCTAGGATTAGGCAGGGAAGGCAACAACAAAAGGACAGGAGTGTATAGGTGACACGGTAGATGTTGAGTCATTCAGAGGCCTGTGACTATCTGGCCATAAGTAATTGTTGAGATTGATGTTGATGAAATGGAGAGTGCCAAGGGCATCTTATAAGTTAATTCTTCGTTACACACCCTCAAATCTAGAATTTCAACAGCGAGGCTTTAAGTCGCGTGATGCGTATCAAGTCACTTGGTCATGTTCTTATAGCAAACAGGTTCTTAACCGAGAGCAAGTTGGTGTAAAGAAACACCGACCGTAAACTGATTTACCACATGACTGCTCTCTCTCAACTCTTATAGGAGACACCTTAGGATGGGTTTTACTATTTTCAATTAATTCTCCTACATACATAGGGGATTGTTTCCATGATCCATTCCCAGTCCCGCCTTCCGCCTATGCAAGCAAATTTGAATCCAGGCGGAAATATGATAGCGACCGTTGATTGCCTCCAATGCCGTTCCTTTGACTATATAGCCGACGTGAAACAAAGCCGAGAAAATGCTTTGACCGTGAGTGTTTGCGATGTGTGAGACATTGATGTGCCTGCAGGGACTGAAGATGGTTAATTCTTGGATCAATTAAGGCCCGCGAAGTCTACAATCGTCTACTGCTAGATTTCGCAAAGATCACCCAAAAAGATATGGCTGTGCTGTGCTGACTTTGAAGATTGAGAAGCCGGCACGATCCGATGTAGACTGGAGGGTCCTACGCTCATTGGCGTACTAAGGTAGCAGCATTATTGATGCAATGAGCTACCATGATCGGGCAGAAATTGCGACCCCGATGTGGTATAAGCTGTTATACTTGGGGCAGAGTGGTGTCTGCCGTTGTTCGGGACCTGTTGCCCTCGTAATAGGAGACAATAATGAACTACGTCAAAAGAGTCAGCCTTGTGAGATAGCCAATGAATAAATAATATGTACCTTGGGAAACATGCATATAATGCAGACCAAAAGTTTACAGCCTGATGATGCCGGCCGTTGAAGTGAGGTGGCGAGATAGCTTGTAAACTGCTCAGGGGCTAGATCTTTGCCAAGATCACCGATGGCCCTGATCTTTACCAATGAATTGAGAATAGCGGGTTCGAAACGTGAGTTCTATGTATGAATCACCAGTATGGTAATATAATGAGCAGCGATGGAACCTGATCACACATCTTCAAGTGTTGTTAGCAAGGCATGTTGCATAGAGAAATGTTTGGTCTGACTTACATATGCTCAATCACCACGAACCATTAGTTCCTTAGTCGGACTTGTAGAGTTCCGCTTCGAGCTGGATCTTAGCTTGCACGTCTCGCTTCATGTTGGCAGTCTTTTCACGCTCGTCTCTGTCATGCTTTTCACGCTTCTGACGGGCTTCCTCCTTGATTCGAGTTTCGAGCTCTTCTCTCTCACCTCTCTTGTTATCGCGCTCAAGGGCCTTTACACCGACAAAGTCCATGTTCTTAGTGATGAAGTGCTGGACCTTGTCCATGTTCCACAGACCGTTGTTGTGCCACAAGCTGCGAGGGGCGACGATACCGTACAGTGATTCATCAACGCAATCAATGATGATTTCGCTCATGGCCTTAATAGTGAGTCCGCGTCGATAGAGAGTTTGATGATCTTGAATACCATCCCCGATGGGATCAGCAGCTTTGATTGCCTTTCTGATGGTCTTCTTTTGCTCTTGATGGATGAACTTTCGGAGGCGCTCAAGGTACTCCGATTCTATCTTGAATTCGACGAAGGCCTTTTCCTTAACAGTTTCGCGGGTCAAGAGGGACTCGGTGTGGATACCTTGCTCACGGCAGCTAGGCTTGAATTCCTCAATCCACTTTCGGTAGACTGGGCGGTTGGCCATACGACTGCGATCATTGCTTGTCATGCCTGCTCGATCCTCGTTCTCGTCGGCAGGAACTGAAAACATGGGACACTTGGCAACGTAGTGGAACATTTCCTGAATGCTTAGGAAAGGTCTCCAGTACTGAGGCACAGCTACATCAAGGAACTTCAGGATGATGTTGGGTTGCGAGGTGAGCCAGATCTTGGCTTGATTTCGGTTCACACTTTCAATCTCAGGGATGCGGATCCAGAGTCCCACATTGTCGACAGTGAGACCAAAGGGACGGATGGTGGACCCAAGCATTTGCCAGATATCGCCGTGAGAATGGAAGAAGCGCATGTACTTAGCTTGCCTGACTTCGAAACAGAAAGTCACATCAACCTGGATATGAAGTGGCTGTCTCGGCTTGATGGAGGCTCTGAATCGGGTGGAAGACGAGGCATTGCCCTAAGCTTCGAGTTAGTGGACAACATGAGATTCTAGTACAAGTGTTAACTTGCCTTCTTCTTTTCCTCATCTGCAGCTTTCAATTCCTTGGCTGCCGCCGCGTAGTTGGGCGCTATGATGGGTTCTCAGTTAGCATTGATCAAGGCTGAACTAGGATCTAGACAGACTTACAGTTGCGTGGGATTCGTGCTGCTAGGCTTCTGTCGATCCAGGAAAACCTTTTCTTCTCTCCCTCTCGGCAGGGCTCGGCCACTCGAATCTGCGTCTTTCTCCAAGCTCTACTTTCAAACTATATGTGATTGTCAGACTTGATCTTCCAAATATTTAGGTTTTTTCAAAGAATCATGGTTTAACTCACATAAGCTTTGTTCTTGGCGGCCTCTTCTTCAGGAGTGAGCTCAGCTTCAGGGGAGCTGGGCTTGGGAGGTGAGTCAGAGGAAGGTCCAGGAGTAGCTGGAGGAGGCTTGACCTCAAAGGTAGTGCCGTCCTCGTAGCCTGGTGGGTAGGGAACATCCTTTGGCCAAGGGACAGCGAAGTTGGCAGAGACCTCTGGGCCCTTGGAATTGATCTGGTGTTCGGCTCCAAGAAGTAGGCCAACGTGGTCAAGAAGAACCTCTTTGGTGGTGAAATAGCCTTTGAACTTGGCGATTATCACGTCAACATCGCCGTAGTCTTGCTTCTCAGGCCCTTCAATGGGCAAGTCGACCCAGCTGAACCCATGATTCAGACTGCTAACAACTCGGTTCTTGATGGCAAGGTATGCCTCCTTTGACATACGTGGAGTGACCAGAGGATGCGCCAGATGGGCAAAGGCCTTACCTCCCATGGTGGCGGTAAATGCAGTCAAGTCGGGTTTGTTGGAAGGGAAGCAGAAGTTGACTGGATGGAAGCAAGAAGATAAAGGGACAAACTTGTTATGTGTAGAAGCAAATGAGAAATGTTGTAGATGTCTGCGAGAATCAAAGACGAACTGTTTGAAGAGGAAAACAAAGGTGAAGATGGAGATGTGTTTGCCTCTGTGCTGTGTTTGAAAGAGAGCAGGCTGATAAGCCCAACGAAGTCGAGATACGTTCGTTATAACTTGATGATTATGAACACAGGTAAAGAACGAAAAGAAGTGATTGATAATTTGGGGAAACGGATTTATAGTGACACCCTCCTTGCACGATATTTTTGGTGACTGTGAGGATACGGGAGAGGAGGCTGTGAGGGAGAAGAGAAAAGGCCGGTGACTCAGCGAGGATAGGCAGCCTAGGCGTGGGAGCTGGAGGACCTGGGCTGAGCTAATGGAAGTGAGTGGACCGAAACACGGTACCAAGTGTTAGGTCCCCCACCAGGCTTACCCCTGTCCGCTATCAGCAGTACATCTGTCGCTACGATTCACTGACACTCCAGCACAACATCACAACCACTTCTGAACGTCATCCCCAAACTACTTCAAAATGTTTGATATTATTCAGCCTGTCCATATCTCGGAGCTTGTCCGCATATGTCTTGTTACCATGGTTGCATCTCTCTTCTTGTTCTACATGCTGGATCTCTTCCACGCCGAGAGGCCGCGCTGCCAGTCTTTTGGCCGTCTTTCCCCCATACCAGAAGAGCAAGATGAAGAGTAAACAATATTCAAGGCGTGATTTGCCCTTTCAAACAGGAGGTAAGTGAGGGAACTAGTCTCTTCCTACAAAATATGGCTGATTTCCATATGCGCCCCTGAAGGATGCAACTGCCCAATATCTTGCAAGCCACATCTGCCATGGTTTCCATACTTACTGGAGTATATTGATGTTACATTAGAGTCTACTGAGATCGTGTTTGCGGGACTCGAAACTGTTGTTCCCGCTTGAGAATTGGTCTCGAGCAAGAATCAAACATTTTCTTTGGTAACTCCCTCTCAATCTTCTCTCCAGCAAAGGCTCACGCTAACCTTTATGATCACAGTTAGCTATTCATAATACCGATCGCATTCCTTCGACCATCACACCTAGAAGTGATCTTGTAGTGTGCAGCCATCTAGTCGTCGTCCAATGAGTGTGTTTCAACCATGCAGTCGGTGGGCTGTAAAGGCACACGTAGATGATCTTGAGCCCGCGGGTTTCAGCAAGGAGACTACGTTGATGAGTAATTCTGAACTCCAGAACCTTCTCTTCAGGTGATTGCCGCAGAGTGGTCATGTCACGTAAAGAAGTATCGACAAAGGATGAGGCTTCAAGTCTACCTCCCCTTCCGTATTTAAAGGCCAACAGAAGTACAGGGTGGAAAATACGCAGTCATTATATCCCAAATCCTTTCGTTCCATTCATTTAGTTCATCCATTGACCCTTGTAGTAATTGATCTATAACAGCCCAAAGGTACCATGTTATACGACACATCCCCCCAGATATTTCGAAACGCCGTGAGAAAAAAACCTTCTCTCGAAAGCTTTGCATCCTATGTGCAATATATCATACCGTATGGGTGAGTAAACGACGAACCCATAATGAGGACTTGCAGCCTAGAAGGTCATTGCTGCTGTGCTATGATCCCCTGGGACATAAATGGCGGTCCGTTTTCGACTGCGACAGTAGTCTTGCCAATGCCCATGACTTCGGTCTGACAATACGTCTACATCCAATAATATGCCCATGTAGTTAGTATGGGTGGTTTGGTACCGCTAAGTGAAAAGAACGGCACTGTTGATAACAATGTGTAGATTGAAACTTTTCGATAAAAGAGGCATACCTAGCCATCAAAAGCCGTGTTGTCCGAAGCTTGAACCATGAGTTCGATTGAGTCAACTCACCCATTGAAGGGCCTGAAAAGGAAGGATCCCATGAGACGGGAAGTGAGACATGCGCAAAGGTACCTGACTGTGCATGTCTGGATGCTTTACTTCTCCTATGACCTTGTTTGAGAGGATCTGGGAGTGTTCAGGAGCTTGGCCTCGTTAGGTCAAGAATTTGGCAGCATCTTGAGGACTGACTCCACAACATCGTTTTTCAAATGCATCTTCCAAGGATTCGGTCCCCAGCTTGAGCAACCAATGCACTGTGGCATTTCGAAGTAGATCTTCCCGTCTCAAGGTAACCAGTCTCGGGGGGCGCCGTGCCGTCATCGGATTTGAAATCGGGCACTGAGCCAGAGAGCTGGAGGAAGACGGCGGGCTTGAGATGGTGAAATGCTTGTTGTGCGAGATGTGGCTGGGCGGATAGTCATGACGAGTTCTCGGCCAGGGCCTAGATCAAAGGTTTCATCTCCCCAGAGCTAGTCAAATTCTGTTTCGTCAATCTGTAACAATCCGTATGCTTGATGGAAACGCCTGGCTCGTTGTAAAATCAAACTTGTTTGGAGCATCACATCGACTAACATACCTCGAATACTGAATTGGGGCGGTATCAGGACAGGCTGAACAATTGTTGTATCTAGGCAAGTCATATTCGCTGATTGATACTATTCCTCCATCTTCATAGCTCATGTTCCCAATCCAGTGCCTGGATCGAGGACCTTCTGGGAATAGTCAGATGTAAGGGCGAGGTGGAGTTTGTTGCCCGTGAGCATCACGAACTTGCTGAAGGTCGTTCCTTTCAACCTGTTGATCAGATCAGAATACATGTTTGCCAAGAGGCAATGTGTAATCGGTATCCCTCGAGATCGTCACTTGAGATCTAGGCCAGTGTGACGGGTTTCTTTAATGCCATATGGATATCAGATGCAATGGACGTCAGAAAGCTGGCATTTCCCAACTGAAGACAAGCTTCACCGACATTCCTTTACTCTTCGAAAGCATTGGGTTCGTATGCGAAACTTCTATCGGTGGTGTCGAGTGTCTTCCTGCTGTATCAAGTCTGCCTCAATCCCCAACATCTGGATCATATTGCGTTACCTAGTTTGGCCTCTCTCTTGCCGAGGTTCCGGATCGGATATGCTTTTTCGTTTGAGACGGCATGTACATGATATCGGATGACAAGGGGAGGTGATGTGTCGAGACACTATGTTTGGTAAACGTAAGCACGTCAGACGCGTCGGTGTAGCTATAGTCTAGCGATCAGTCAGCTGAAAGTAGTCCAGTCTAGATAGTGTCGTCAGCTAAGCTGAGACAAGTTGAACTTGCTTTGATTTCTGTTGGTTTGGCACAGAATTTGACCGTTTTTGGACCGGTCATTTGGGTAGGCTGAACTGATGAGAACATGGTGGAAAGATTGTGGTTCCACTATAGAATTCATGCACCCTCGGGTGTTGCTAGTACGTATCTTATTCCCTGATTTTGGTATCAACAATGGACTTGGCTTTGCTACTTTTGTACCAACCTAGCAGGCAAAACACAAACATCTGCATGGAATACCAACCACGAATCACAATGGCCCTTTTAAAAACAAGTTATGGTCAGCTTTTTCAGTAGCCTCAATACTGTAGCCTCCAGCCAAGCCCATCCTGGACCTCAGATCCGTATGGCTACATGTCACGGTGTCAGACCCTCGAAAAAGCCACAAGTCCCCTCATCGCGTCCAAGCAGGAATTCAACTATCGTGGCCTCAAGGTGAGTCTGAACCTTGATGCGCTTGTGCAAATGGCCACGAAATTGTTGTTCATACTACAAGCTCTAAAAATTGCCGAACTGGTCACCATACGAACATTCATGGAGCCCAAGGTTCTCTACGCCATTCTCGCATCAGGTTTCATATTTCTTCAAGATCTCCCTGAATCAACCAACGTCCAAGACTCTTTTTCAAATGTTAGAGCCCTCAAGATCGATCTCTATAGCCTCTGCCAAGTACGTGCCATGGTGGAGGACATGAGTATGTGCTGCGATGTAGGTTTGAGCTAGGACTGGAATTGATCCAGTCTAACGTCCAACAGGATATTCGCAATCTTAACGAACACCTCCTTTTCAAGGCAAAACACGAAGAACCATAAGGCCCCTTATACAGCCACGTATTGGTTGCTGGAAGCAAGAGAGAACACCAGTATAGGGCATCATGATGCAGACCATGGGGAATCTCAAACCTTCCAGACAGGCATTCATGTTGAACTCCTTCTGCTGGACGCTTTGATCTTACCACCCTCAGAAGTATTCCTGCCGATACGTACGACGGCAGGATCGATTTCGTGGATATTGTTGGCGGCGAGAGTACTGTCCTTATCAAGATCACTGGCGCTCGCCCGGATCTTACACCCAGAAGGTTCTTGCTCCAGAAACGAATAGAAATCATTGAGCTTGGAAGATCAAAGAGGGCTCTTGCACACTCTTCCCAAATCGTTGAGCACAGCTTTACAACAGAGCAACAACTTGTCAAAGATACACGACACCCCCTGAAATTACAACTCTTACTAACGTCAAGTCTAGGAGCCCATGCGCACGATCATCCACGAACACGCCTATCGAGTCGGAATTTAGATTCTTACTCGCCTTATCCAAGCCATGAGCCCTTACCCCTTATGCTCCTGTGTGCGGAATAATTCTGACTCCTTGTGCAAGAGGCCAACTTTGCATCCGCTATCCTCTCTCAAGCTATCATGATAACGGGTGGAGAGTAACGTAGTGGAAGTGACTTTCAGAAAGTTCCCGATGGTGGGTCTTGAGTTGTTTAAGACCTAGCGCGTGCTTGGGGTTTCTACAGGATGTCGAGGCAGCGTGTCTTATCACAGCATAAGCTGTTACAAGTATCACCTGTGCCATGCCCACCGGAGACTCCCAGTAGCCTACCGAGTCTGGTGATTAGAGTATGCTAAAGTATGGTCCATCATAGAGCAGACAGGTCCAGATCAAGTGTCCCGCTCTTTTTTGGAGTCTGTTGGCTTATGAGTGAATCAGAAACAAACTCGTGGGTTTGAGACTTGATATTGAGTTAATTGAGATGGGCCCTTGATTATGAAGGCTGATTGGCATAGAGCTTTGTATTCTGCTGCGTCTTTCGACACGGTTTACTGTAATGATTTTTCGTCGTGAGACGGGAAAGCTGTTTGCCGAGTCTTTGACTACAACGTATCTTTGTTTGTCATGCTTGTTGATCAGCATTTTAAATTTCAAACCCGCCTCTTTGATTCCCAATTTCCTTGCTGCAGTGAGGTTATGCTCAGAAGCTTGACTAGAGATATCATTTCGGTCCAGGGTAGGGAAAAGTACCCGAGATATCAGTCGTAGAAAAGAAAAGGTTGGGATATCCAGAGCATCATCACGATTAGAAGCCAAGCTTGAAACCTATCGAGTCTAAGCATGTCGAAGCTTATTGGTCCAGAACTCTGTAGTGTTTCGATCTTGTTTATATCTAGCCTGTTGCAGATGTTGTGACATTTGAGGTGCCAATCAATTGCCTGATTAGCTCATGGTGCAAGGGCGAAATTGACAAGCCACGACTTCACTATCGGATACTGGCGTAATTCATCCAAACCCAACAAAGGACCACCTCTCACAAGCCTGGCTCGTCGTTGCAAAGTACCTGGAAATCCCCCTTGTTCCTGACAGAGCTCAACCTCGGGATCGGATCGTGGCTTGCGGGGTTACAAGGGTACTCCATCCTCCTGACGTGGGCTAAACCTCCATTGGAAGCTCCCCGGGCCCAAAACCGAAAGTGATAACTCAAGCGTCAGACCCTGGCCTTGCCTGGGAGATGAGATAAATACCCTGTCATCTGTCGAATTGTTGCGCCGACTGACCCGTTTCTTTGTTTCAATCCTTTCTTTGTCAACCTCCTCACAATGCGTCCATTCACTTTCTCCACTGCCCTCTTTGCCGCCACTACTCTCGCCAAGAATGGCGGGTCAGGCGTGGATTGCGCTGATGGATTGTACATGATTGCTGCGCGAGGCACGACTGAGGACAAGGGGCCCGGAGTCATCGGAACAATTGCAGAGGCTGTGGCCAAGCGCGTCAAAGGTTCCGTCGTGAAGGCTCTCGACTATCCTGCGACTCTTCAAGACCCGGACTACAAGGATTCAGAGGCTGCTGGTGTCAAGGCCATGACATCTGCCGTCAACAACTACCACCAGGCATGCCCAAATGGCAAAATTGCTGTTTTTGGTTACTCCCAGGTTCGTTACTCATCAAACTATCTTTCTAGATGCACCACTAACAATCAAACAGGGCGGTCAAATCGCATCCGACACCTTCTGTGGCGGAAGCGGTGGGGATTTCCCAACCAATAAGCCTATAGACGAAGACATAGTCAAAGACAGCGGTGAGTGTCCTCGCAGAGATATATCATGGACAGCAGATACTAATTGAAGCAGTGGTTGCGATCATCGTGTTCGGCGACCCGAGCCACGTGGCAAACACCTCGTACGACCTAGGAGACAGCATTAATGATGGCGTAAGTACACAAGCCTAATACCGTGACACGCTGCTAGATTATTTCTTAACTCTAACACGTATCCGCAGATCTTCAAGCGCAACGACACAAAGCTGTGCGAGGACAACTACAGCAAGATCATACGCTCGTATTGTGACACAGGAGATGTGTACTGCGACCAGGGTAATAACACTGAAACCCACGGAGGGTACTTTGAAAAGTACGGCAGCGAGGTTGCCGACTTTGTTGTGAAGCAGTATAAGAGTGCAGAGGAGAGTGAGAGCAAGACGACTAGCACAAGCGCCACCGCAACTGCTACTGAGACAACTGGCTCGGCAACAGGTACTGCTGAGACCACGGCGGCAGGAGCTCCAGGTAACGCTGCGGCTGGCTTGGTGCCTGGGATTATTTTTGCCATGGTGCCTGTGGTCCTGGCTATGTCACAGTATTTGTAAGAACAAAACAGTTATAGAGACCCTGTTATCTTCTACCATATAAGGAAGTCATTGAATAAATCTTCGGACTATGGCATTCTTGAAGCAAAGTTGTGCCTGGTGACGGTGATTCAAAATATACAAAGTTCAAGATAATCAAAACAACAAATTCCAGATTGTATTCGTTCAATTCCTGCCCTATAGTTTCCAATCTCGATGGCTTACAAGCAAACCTAAGGAAGAAACTGATATTGAAAGAACAGCAATATTCGGACGCGCGATACGCAGGAAGTCAATCAGGGTAGTGCGGGCTAGCTAACAGCACGCGCCAGTTGCTGATCTCAGATCCTCTAGGTATGATTGGGTGACCATCACTCGAAAGATGTGAATCTAATGGTACTCTCAACAAGTCCTCTTGGGATGAGACATAGGCTAATTTCGCAGGATAAGCTATTTTCGATAGTCTAAATCTGTTCATCCTGGAATCTTCGAAACCCACAGAGCAACAAGCTGAAGGACGAGGTTCTAATAGTTCTACTTGATCATGCTGATATAAGTGCTGAGTATTATACATGGTGTCCCCTGTATTCTCGCGATAAATCCTTTCTTTTGCCGCAGTTGACGATTGAAGACAGCATGTTGCTTACTGTAATTTGGCATACTTTACCAAAAGGTCAAGAGGGCCCCATTCAACTGAGAAAACAGCGTCAAAAGCCTGAGGCTAGCTTTCCTTGGCACCTTTTCAAACCCCTGGAACGAGGACCGTTTGGTTTTTATCATTCGGGGCCAAGGGAACGTTGGGGTTAGCATAGCGGTAGCTGTTTTCACCGAAAGTATATCGAAAGTCTAGCTTTCTAGTAGTCGTCAAGGTGGAGGCTCATCAGGTATTCGTTGCCTTGGAAAGCTCGTGGTTTTATTGGTTGGCGACATCTTTCGTGGTTCGTGATTGCGTCTGGTTCAGTAATTACTATATAAATGAAGAGGTTGGATCAGCTGGCGACATAGAAAAGCGCGACTTAATGACAGCTTACTAAATAAGCACGTCTTGAGTATATACTCAAGGAAGCAGTTACGTCTAGCGCAATGGCGTATCCCTTTACTCAACCTATCGATTTTGAGCCTTCGTTTGAATTCCATGGCCATTGCGCTGCTGCTAACCAGCACCATCTCCTCTTGAGTGTCAATCATATAGCTCAGTCGGTCCAGTTGCTTCTACCTCCAAGACTCATTAATTAGATGAACCGCTTTCAGCGTGCAGAGAGGATCGTTTCTTATCAACGGCGACGGGTGCGCAAGCCAGACATCGTTTCCGTAAGGCAGAACGATGGTGGAGTCTCGTACCAACTATCGTTGTTGATTTGGCAGCCATATTGAGACAAGCACGAGGACTCGGAATACAGACTTCTGGGTGGGAAAGGAAGTCTTCCAGTGTTGCATGAGGTCGAATGTTACATTCCGACAACAGCTGCTCTGAGCCTCTGGCCGATGGTCGATATGGACTACCATAGCTTGCACTTGCTGTTCCAAAATAACGGATAACTCTGGCATTAGCAACTGCTACTTTTATTAAATCTTGTAAAGACCTTCGGCTGGTAAGATGTGTGTGTACGTGCAAAGAACTGAAGCTGCTTAGACCCAAGAAACTAGAGACCAGCAAGAGAAACTCGACGCAACATACAGTAGTGGATAAACCCAGGATATCCAGTAGGGCTATAGATTGTTCTTGCAGTTCAAACGTAGAGAGGATGTGTGTAACAAACGAGTGGCAAAGGACAAACAGAGACAGTGGCCAAGTTCAGGAGAGAAGTGAAGGGCCCAGCCTAGCCATACGGGTCCCTTGGGCGCCTGAGTGCCTAAAATTCATGCATTTAGGGTCTGGGCGCTCGTACATATCCATCGTCTTGTCTACAAAATCTCCTCTCATGGTTCATTAGATGCGTTCATTAGATGCTAACTACTTCGCAGGGTAAATTGACACGATACTTGGTGGACAGAATACGCATTCGAACAGGTGTAGTCTCGCATGGAAAGCTCATGGCCCCGATCACAACTAGTTGGATCATTCCGATATCGAGAGCTATATCGAAGGTCTGGCGATGGAAACTAAGGTGGGTGTTTCTACCTAATCAAGAAACGGATATGGATGGTGGGGAGAGTATCATCAAAGGCTTTGACAGACTCGGATTAGAGATTAGGCGGGAGATGTCCAAGCTGCTTCAGAGCCAAAGCGACTTGGGAGTAGCGAAGAAGACAATGGTTTAGACGAGGAAAATGGGTAACTCAACATGGATAAACTTGAGAGATTGCACCAGCTGTCGAAGTGCCATCCGAATGTGATTGCTGACTCCGTCCTACATCCTTCCGAGATGTTTAGTCGTCGTACCAAGACTAGCAGATAGTGATTTTTGTGCTTATCTTGATCTTGTCGTAGACGTATCAAGTTGGGCAACATTATCTGGGCCGTGGAGGTGATAAGATCCACGTGCATTCTTCCAATGAATGCCAGTTGTTTAAAGAATCTTCTTAGGTCAGTCTCACAGTCATAACAACTGTACAATTTCCACGCGCCAATCCCAGCTCGAACGCCTCTAAGCCAAACTAGAATCGTCTTCCACCAATGCAAACTCAATCAACAACCAGTCGAAATATTCCGGATCGTTCATTAACGAACGACGATAGCTGGGCCACCACGTGGAGTCTGTCATTGGCCTCGGCTCCTGCTGCACTCCATTGAATAGCCTCCGAACCCCATCTATCCTATTCCCGTTTCCACCTTTTGTTTCCCATACTTAAAGACCCTCCCATTTCACCAAAGACGGTCCTGCTACCACGTGCGGCCGTGGCCAGCCTGTTGGTCTTTGACTTACTCAGGGTCTTGAAGATCTCACCCCACGCGAATCTAGATCACGAAGCACTAAAACAACCCGTTAATCCCGCGTTTGTCAGTTATGAACCGTCGGAACAACGAATCAGCGGCCCCACGTGCCGGCGTCGCTGCGTCGCGTCCAACCTCACTCTGCGGGATGAGAGGGGTCTGCTGCGGGTCTTAAAGATTCACGTCGGCGAGTTCATTGGCAGAAGATAAATGTGATGGTGGAATTGTAAGATTGTGACAGTTCTAGGCGAGGGTCTGCCGTCGACACGCGGCAGTTAAATTATTGTCTAATGATGCAGGCGTGATGTGGGGATTCAATTGGCACCGATATATATAAACACCAAGACAAGAACCTGTTGATGCTTGCTATGACGGACACTGTCACAAGGTCAATGCCATTTTCGTTTCCTCTGTTTTGTCTCACTGTAGATCACGATCCACTACTCGTCATTTCCCAACCCCATCGAAACTCCAACCCCAGATCGTGATCATGGACAAAGCTACGCTTCTAACCGCTTCCAAAGTGGATCTCAGCGTATCAACCCCCCGCTCAGACATCACCAGGTTGATCGGCCCGGCCCTACAAATTGCTCTTCGCTTCCGGAGCCTCGTGAGCTCCATTTCCATCTTCCTCTGTCTCCATGCCTGCTTCATCGCGAGCATCACCTTCGCCGGCATCGTCTACGCGAGCAAAACCGTGACCACACACGCCTTCACCGCAGCAAAATTTAGCGCTTTCTACATCTTCAATATGTCCACCCAGGCCGTCGCAAGTGCCTGGAACTCAAAAAACGTCCAGAGGTTACGCGACAAGATCTGGTACGAATTCGCCGTCTTCATTCTCGGCAGTGGGAACATGATCTTCCTCATGCTCTTCTGGCCCGGATGGTGGGTGCTTGCAAGCGCGTGCTGGGCATTCTGGATGCTCTTTGGCTGAAATACTTCTAACGGTCGAGTTCTTCAACGAGCTCTTTGCAAAGAAAAGCCCAATGTGATCCAATCAATGGTGATATATCCAACGCCCAAAAGCCGATACAAGCCATCCAAACAACTTCGATTTCCTGTGACAGTCGACAACATCTCAACGCGAGAAGAAGAATGTGTTACCGCCAGCATCCTTCCGCACCTCCTTCCCGTAGTCCTTTTCCGGGTCGAATTCCTGCCACATACTAGCAGGGAAGATATGTTTATTCCTCTCGTACCACCTGCGATCGACAACTTTGGTGAGAGTGGGATCCTCATCGGCGCCCTCGAGGGTATTTATATCGGGCAGCGCTTTAGCTGCGGCGGCAGCAGCAGCAGCCTTTGAGGTGGCAGTCATGAGAGGATCATGAGGAGCCTTATCGCCGGTCGGTTCGAGTTTTCGAGGAGGTTCCGCGCTGTACTTAAAGACAGGCTCGCCATCAGGACCAGGGGTCTTGTTCATGGCGAAGAAATAAAAGTCGTAGTGCTAGAGAACAATTAGAAACAATTTCAGCATACAATCAGTTTCGCAACTTACGTGAGGTATGATGACCGTTCCGCGAACAAGCATCAGGTCATCCACTCCAACTCTAGCCCATTCTCTCCTCGCGTTCGCCTTTTCTCCAACACCCAAATCGGCGCCGACCTTTCGGCTCTTGTCCAAGAATACCCATATAAAATCGCCCTTTTTAAGTCGCACGACACCACCGGGAATATTACTCCCGTCGTAGAAGACAAAGGGCAACGCGATCTCAGTCGACTTGACAGCTTCTTGAATAGCCAAGAATTCCCGTCGGAAGGTGTCTCTCTCGGCAGCTTCTTTGCGCAACGCGGATTTTGTCATGGCTTTCGGCACTATTCCCACAGAAGCATTGGCCTTGAATTTTGTCTTAACCTCGCCCTCGCTTCCTTCGGTTTCGTCCGCGCTGGCCTTTGCGACCTTCGATTTCGGCTTGATCGATGTCTCCTCTTCCTCGCCCTCCTCATCGTCGAACGACAAGAGCTTCTTTCCTTGCTTCTTTTTCTTCTTCTTCAGTGGTTTTGAGCCACTTCCTGTGTCACTACCAGCATTGTCCGGCGTGCCTGTCATGGAAGGATCCGGTGTCGATGTGCCTGAGAAGGCAGATTCGCGATGCTCGCGCTCTTGTTGTTCGAGGACCTCGGCACGTCGCTTGCGGAAGTCGGAGAGTGCGACAAGACCGACGGTTTGTGTTGAGAGACGCTCATTTGTGGTCTTGTTCTGCGGTGTGAACCGCGACGCTCCTGGGTCGGACATTTTTATGTTTTAGTTTATTGCGCCGTTGATGGAACAAAATGTCAAAGTTTCAAGACAGGAGCTCCGATAACGATAAGGACTGTGCCAGCGACCGGGAAACACTGTCAAAAGGCATCTATTTCGCCGATAGAAACAGTGCGGTCGACCGTGGCGGAAACTCAATTAAGATCATCATATACACAATGAGATCAAACACGATTTACTACACATAGGTAAGTCACATAAGTAGCATAAGTCTCCAAATAGTAAAAAATCCGCATATTCGCTTTGAAGACTATCATGAGCCTCTATGACGCTCGCGCTGTGTAATGATTAAGTGTAAGATGTCTTCTCATAACCGAGGATCCACAATTGCTTCGACGTCATTCACTTGGACCACGGCACCCCATTATGTAGACATGCATCGAACCCATTTCTTACGACCTACCTTCTCAAACTTGACTAGAACAAACCGAGTTCCAAGTTACAAGATAAGAACCATTATGGCTAAAGTTGATACCTCACTGCCCCCAGAGCCCACTGGCGCCGCTGCCGAGTTCGCTGCTCGACATGCAGAGGAACACCCATTGAAGCTCTACGGCGGTTGGTTCTGTCCCTTCGTTCAACGAAGCTGGATCACTATCCACGAGAAGAAGATCCCTCACCAATACGTCGAGATCAATCCCTACAAGAAAGAGCCACATTTCATGGCCTTGAACCCTCGTGGGCTAGTTCCAACTCTCGCAGTTCCCTTCGATGCCGAGGGTAAAGAGCAAAAGGCTTTGTTTGAGAGCAATATCATCTGCGAGTATCTTGATGAGGCATTCATAGATGAATCCAAGTATGGGCCGAACCTCCTGCCTTCAGAGCCGTACGAGAGGGCTCGATGTCGTATCTGGATCGACCATATCAGCTCACGTATCATTCCTTCATGGTACAAACTCTTGCAACACACTCCAGACAAAGAATACAGTCTAGATGAGGCACGAGAAGAGCTAAGAGGACGTGTCAAGTCCTTCGTAGAGGAAATGGACCCCGAAGGTCCATGGTTTCTCGGCTCGACTTTCAGTCTTGTGGATATCTGTTTGGCACCATGGGCGAAGCGTCTGTTCCTTATTGATCATTACAAGGAGGGCGGCCACGGAATCCCCACTTCTACAGAAGGAAAAGAGGATGAGGTCTGGACGAGATGGAAGAAGTGGTATGATGCTATTATTAGTCGCGATAGCGTCAAGGAGACATGGAGTGCTGATGAGCGATACATTATTGCATATAAGAGATATGCTGAGGATACAACTAACTCTGAAGTTGGGCAGGCCACTCGATCAGGCAAGCGTCTCCCCTAGATTCTGTAAGAGATACTGCTCAATAGTCTCGACTACATATATGAATAGCTAAACTTTGTTCCTATCATTTGTCGTTTGAAATTTCGAAGTAGTAAAGCCGGAAACTGCTCACCTTGCACTTGGTGATGGAAGTTTTAATTCTGTTGTGCCTTGGCTTATTTAGGTTTTCAAGAGATACACCGAAACCTAGGAAGCTGCTCTGAGTTTCCATCCAGTAGCGTAGATGTACATATTTCTATCTCAAATGCTGTCAGATAAACATACGAGTTCATCACATCTTTGCACATTAGTCTTGTGATTCGAACAAGACCGTACTTACCATAGCGATGCAATGTAAGACGTGGCTAACGACTATAGCCCTCTATAATCCCACAAGATAGATAGCAGAAACTTTCCGAATTCTCACTGATACCCGAATGAAGCAAGCGTGGTTCACGTCTTACCCTGAAGCCTTGCTTTCTATGATGACATCGCGAGTATTCGTTCATATCCTTTCATTTTACGTCCGTAGAAGTTACGCTACAAGTCAGCTGATTATGCATCTGCCAGCAATTCACGACGTTTCACATGGTTGCTCGAGCCATTGCAAATGAAGGTCTTACGTAGCGTCCCAAGAAACCTCCGGAATCATACATGTGATTGACCCACCACTCGCCGTCTGGTTCGATTAAGAAGTTCCTCAAGACAAGCATTCGGCAAGACTAGACTATGACGGAGACTCATGTGGATAGCTGGTTGAACAAATATTGCCTTGACAGGAACTGCCGAAAAAGGCGCTCAGAAGTATGTAAATGTCTTGCCAATCATGGCCTGGAGGGTACGAGACAAGTGCTGCAAGTGGTCAGATAAGCGAACAACAAGACCTCACTTGAAGTCGGGTGGCTGACCGAAACAAACATTCTTGTTCTAGAATGTTCATCCTCTCGCGACCGTTTCGCCCAGCCGCCGCGTCTGCCAGTTCTTAATTGACTTGACATAATCAGGTCCTACAAACAAAGTTCCAGTCTTCCGGCAGCAGGATAGCACATGTCATCAATCGGCTCCGGCGTCGGCGGCCGCTATCATACGAGGCCGTTACACATGGCACAGAGAACGTGGCTCTGTCCGAGGGCGAGTCGTCAGGTATGAACAAACAAACACAGTAATTATTATCATGTGCAGCAGCAACTAGAAGAAGAAAAGAACCATGTCACGTAAGTGTTGGGGGAAAAGTCCCACTCTGTTTGCCCACTCGATCGTCAGCGGAAGTGTTCCTGGTGGATCGATACCCATGTTTAGATCGATGCAGGCCATGGGCTGAGTCCGAGGCCCTCTCTATTTCTTGCGGGGTGATACAAGGTTTCCGAGATCTGCCAGTCAATGCCATCGGTTGTGAAATGTCAGCGAGGCAATCGCCCGGTCACGTTGCATACCGCTGTCTTGAAGATGTTTTTGGTCAATTTGCTTGTTTGCCAGGCGGTGAATTCTTTTTAGACAAGTAAACGTCAGCTTGTAGATGCTGTGGTACCAAGATGGGCCTTCATCTCCGGGACTATTGACGGAAACGCTGCCAGCAGACGGTGAGCTTGGAGCCACCGTTACAGGGTCCAGCCATCGCTGAAGCCATTGTCATGTGGGGGTCTATCGTCACCGTTCTTGTTCCTCTCGTTTATGCGGAGAAGTGGACTTGTTCAAGTCTAGATCTCCAAACAAGAAAGGACCATTGCAAGTCTCGATGCGTTCTACCGCTATTTCCGCCGTGAGTAGGTAAATAGTCAAGTAATTACGTCAGGGCAAGAGGCACCACAGTTGTCGAATTGCCACGAGGTGCTGTTACTGTTGCGCCGTCATGTTTTTTCTTGCTTTGATTCACATCACCCATTGTGAATGTGTATCCTGCTGTGCTATGCTGTTTATTACTGGCCTTGGAAACTTGCCTAGTCTACTGTCGATTCTTGTTCTTAGGACAGTAACTCATGGACATTACTTTCATTGTTATGAGCTTTGAAGGGTTTGAACCACGACCATTCATGCTAAAGCAAGCACAGGTGATCTTCCCACGTTCCGCATTAGCTCGGTGCATTAGCCAACCTCCCCAAGTCCCAAAACGGCCCAAAACTGTTGACGGTTGGCCCTTTTCGGGGTCGGTAGTTTCAATGTCAGTGGTTGGTTACTCATTAGCTAATGCCTACTCTGACTCTATGAGCATAATTCGGAATGTTTCTTGGTCCATCGTTAATGTCTCATGCGGACCACTGTTTGTGGGGCCGCTGGTGTTGACTTACAGAAGGCCCTGGCAGCCCAGGGCAGGCATTAAATGGAAGCTTGTGCTGTTTGGGGGGTATAACATTATACAATATGGCATTCCGGCAATTCGCATCAGGCATTACAGTCTTTGTCCTCCCCGTGTAGCCCGTCGAGGTAGCATGCATCATTTACAGGAATACAACGTGCCCCTAATATCACCAAATCTCAACAATACCAACACCTGTAAACAAACGTTCCAGGCCCTCGTGGTCACCTGTGAGGTGCTATTTTAGGGCAGGCTTAGCTCAATGCAATGCATGCATAACCCCGTAACTTACCGGACTGCCGAGCTGAAGGACATGCGCCGCAGAATTGGGTGGGAATACGAGATGCGATGCTGGTGTATGTGGGACGTCACTTTGCACCTCACATTTCTGGTCCTGTGCTCGAGAATGTAGTGAATTCGGTCCTATCCCAAGTCAAGTCAAGTCATTGACATGCATAATTCACTCATGGGGCAAACCTTCAAGCTTGGATACAAATAAGGTCTGATCCGCTCGCTTGTTTTAGGTTGATAGACACTTCAATTGACATCAACTCCAGCATCATCCATCACCCGTCACAGACAAAGATCATCCCCAACACCCCGCTCAGTCTAGTCTACAACAATCCACCAACCAACCCCCTCATCACTTATAACATCGTCTTATCCTATCTCTTAACTCGGCCCACCACAACTCATTCTCACATTCGGATCAATCCTCTCGCCATCATGCAATTCTCTACACTTCTTCTCATGGCCACTTCCGCCCTTGCTCTTCCCCAAGGTCTGGACACCCGCGCCAAGCAAGAATCCTGTATGTCGGGTGCCTCCAAGATCACCGACTGGGCCGTCAAAGACTTCAAATTCGAGGCCGTCTACACCAAGACAACCCCCAAGAAGGAGACAGATTCTGCCACCGTCACCTTCGGCCTCGAGAACTCCGGTATTGGCTACAAGGGCAAATGCACCGCCAAGTCCACAGATGCTAAGAAGGGTTTCTTCGATGGCAAGACAAACTACAACTGCGAGGTTCCCTCTTCTGCCGACACTGTTACCTTCAACTACAACCGCAAGACTGGTGCCATCTACATCGTCCAGCGTAAGGGCTGCGTCCAGGAGGGCGGCTGGTACGAGGCCAAGGGCAACACAACATTCACCACCCAGTGCACTGAGAAGAGCTGGAAGAACGCTCACTACAAGGAGGGTGTCAACAACTACTCCAGCCGCAGAGAGACCTGCCTGAAGAGCTCCCTTAAGGTTCCTGTTCTTGAGATGCAGGCTGTCCTGTAAAGAGACACGATCTTGACAACTATTTCCATTCTCTCGCGCCTTTTCAACCTTGATACTTTGGGAACACTTCTATAAGCGCAAGCTTATGGCGTTTTGGTCCAGCATTTTCGGGGGCACTGCAAGCTTCTACGCAACGATACCGTAACAACGGATAGATATGAACTACGACTTTCATGACACTCATTAGCAACTAATACCATACCTTGGATAAGGGAACTTGGGAAAAGCCGCCTTAGAGGCCAATTAGACAGATATTTAATAATGTAACACTTTGCATCGCGATCAGACAAATACTTCTTGATATATATACCTTGACTCACGAATGATGTCAATGAAGCTCGAAAGGTACCCATGAGCAATCTCGATATTCGGTGCAGAATAGTAAAACCTACAATACACAAATACTCCCATGAGATATGGATTGAATAATTTGCGTTGCAGAAACAAAGCGGTGTGGTGACGAGAGATCGCATGGCTGTAAGACACCAAGGGAGCAATAGTCTTACTCCGACGCCGGAATGCCATTCAATTAACAGCCATGCCTACTGTAGCATGTTCCACTACTATATGCACTGTCGACTTTCCAGTGCTTGGATTGTGTTTCCGGAATATTCCCAGTCTTTGACGTTCGGTGCCATTTGCGTTGCTTTACCTCGTACTTTTTAGTCATTCGGCTATATCAGCCTGGCTACATCGACCTGAATCGAACACTGATTGGATAGTCCCAATATCTCTTGCGGATCACCTAGAAAAACCATTGACTCTACCTATTATGTCAAAACTTGTTTACGATGGGCGACGCTGACAACTTGGTGGTGTCTATGTTGGCGGAGACAAGCCGGCGTGTCACGAACGAGTCCAATAAATTACAATCGACATCCACTGTTTTTCTTCCATCACAACTTCTAACCCACATCGATGCCGCGCCCTAGCAAAAAAGGCATATGGTCAGTCTCACAATTTGAATCTTATAAACCAATGACTGGGCTAATATTCCAAGCAGCAACACCTGCCGAAGGCGTAAGCTTAAATGTACGAGACATTCTCTTCTCAAGGCCATGTTCTGATGTTGAGTCGCAGGCAATCAAGCACTTCCTATCTGCGGACAATGCACAACATCCGGCCTTTACTGCGATAGGTCGGATAAGCCTGCCAGATTTAGTATGACCTTTGCCTCTGTTCGCGAGCTAGATGTTGGTGTGCAATGCTAACATGACAAGTCCAACACCAAGCGTTACCTGATCCCGACACGCCGCGAAAAGCTCTTCAGGACCAAACTGTTGCTCGACTCTTCCAATCTTACATATCCGATATCTCGAAATGGTACGATCTGAGCGATGCTGCATCGTCATTTGGCATCGTGGTTCCCACCATTGCCCTCGATGAGCCTCTTCTCTTCTGCGCCGTCATCGCCCTCTCTGCGATGCACACATGCAAGACATCAGCACCGAGTTTCCGCAAAATTGCAGAATTTTATCACTATCGCTGCCTACAACTTCTCATCAAGCTGACTGAAGGAGATGATCTCATCGTTCGAGGGGTTGCGCTGGC
Source organism: Fusarium heterosporum (assembly GCA_013396295.1). Taxonomy (NCBI): domain Eukaryota; kingdom Fungi; phylum Ascomycota; class Sordariomycetes; order Hypocreales; family Nectriaceae; genus Fusarium; species Fusarium heterosporum. Next base: position 16,125 of record JAAGWQ010000027.1, on the reverse strand, counting down.
TGCGACGTGTCTTTTGAGATCCTATGAGATCCTCGACGGCGATGTCGACCCAAATATGCATCTTCGCGGCGCTTACTCGATGGCCTCGCTCCATGATATCCTCTCGGGGACGCTACAAGCAGGTCTACTTGGTGCAGGATTCTGGAACTATCTACGAGAGGATATTACGTTTAGCCTTTTCGAGGAGTGCCCCTTGAAGATGAACTTAGAGAGCACTCCACTCATCATCCAGCACGACTCTGACCAGGGTTTTCTCAACTCCATTACGCTTATCCTGGGTAAGATCATCAATATGGCCTTTGGTCGCGACCCGAACCATGTGCGACTGGACTCTCTAGTTGAGATGCTGGAAGCTTGGCGTGGAACGTGTCCTGACTATATGAAGCCTTTCTCAAGACTAGATGGCAGGACGGGGTCATCTCATCACTTCCCAGCCACTTGGTTCCTACAACCGTCTCATGGTCAGTACATAAGGTCCCCGGGTCCAACCAAAAGACAGGCTGCTGATAAGTCTAGCCGCAATCCTCCACTACTATCTCGTCGCACTGACAATAATCTCTGTCCATACATCTCCGAACGGCATAGATGGTCTTGATTATCTTGATCACATTGAGATAGAAGGTGAATCCACGAAGAACATCCTAGAGACACTTGCACTAGAGATTTGCGGAATCGCTTTCACGGCCAAGATCCCATCAGTTTTGGTCAACGCTTTTGGACCAATAGCATACTGTAAGACTGACTGACACACATTTGCCTTTCTTGAGAAGCTAATGGTGATTCTAGGCGCACGATTTATTCAGGCTGAGGGTTTGCAGCAGGAACTCATACGCCAGCTTCAGGCGTGCAAACTGACTATAGGATGGCCTGTGGAACGGCTCATTAGTGATCTGAAGGCTTCCTGGGAGATGGATCAGAACTAGAGTAGCAACCACGCACCATCCCACATCGATTGGTGCCATTTTCAATCTGAGAAAATGACTGGCTGATTCAATTGTTCGTCTGGAAGACCCTTTTCCATTCGTCGTTGGGTCGGATTGATCGTCCTGTTCTAAGTCTTTGCCCAGTGGGGCAAGGTTTTCCGAGCTCGGGAAACTCACATCGCCAATATGCATTGCACATAAGTATAAATGAAGAAGACGAATCATCCTCAAAACAACTCACAACCTCCTCCTCAGACTCACTTGGCTATTGAGACAAAATTCAGTCATATTCTGAGCCTCTCTTCCATCATGTTGCGTGCCCCAAAGTTCATCCCAGCCTTTTCCACATGTACCCGTACTTTTGCTACGGTCACACAGTTTCCCCAGCCTGGAATCGTTCGACCTTCTGCTCAAGAAGTAAAGAACTTTGCCCTTGACTCAAGAAACCTTGAAAAGGCTGTGCGACATATGCATAGAGACGGATTGGTTGTTGTCGAGGATGTTGTACCTCATCAAGACATTGATCGTCTTAACAAGAAGATGATCAAGGACGCTCATACCCTGCAGGCTCGGGGTGACAAAGGGCCTTTCAACTACAACAAGGGGAATATCCAACAAGATGCTCCTCCTGTGGCTGAGTATTTCATGCCTTCTATTTTCACAAGTATGTCCTTTACCTGTGTCGTCAATACACCTGCTTACACGCTAATTAGACCCAATCGCTACTCAAATCACGACAGCAATGATGGGCCCTCGACCCAAATGGACTTTCTGCTCAGCTAATTCAGCAATGGCTACACTACCTTGCGAAACCCCTCAAAGGCAGCCAGTTCACTCAGACGCAGACTTTGCACACCCAGATCATCCCTTTGCTCTGGTAGTAAACATTCCTCTGGTCACAACTACGCCAGGGAACGGATCCACAGAGATATGGCTTGGTACCCACAACGGTTATGGTCTTGATGCGCAACAAGGCGCTCACGGCGAGAGAGCCAGCGGCCGCATTAGAGAAGACCTTCTCATCCAGCGTCGAGAGGTCTCGCCTCCTATACAGCCCGTTATCAAGAAAGGCAGTATCATCGTGCGAGATCTGAGGCTTTGGCACGCTGGAATGCCCAACACGACACAGGAGACTAGGGTGATGCTCGCCATGATCCATTTTGCCCCGTGGTTCAGGAACCGAATGAGACTTGAGCTGGGCGAGGATGTGAAGCCTATCCTGGAAGATATTGAGAGGGAGGGAAAGCTGGGGTTGGATATTCCGGTAGATTGGGCTAGCAGGGAGGCTGTGCTTGAGGGGTATCTGAACCGAGGGTTCGGAAATAGCTATGATTTCAGCCAAGAAGCTTGAAAGCTTGGCAAATGAGCTTATTTTTGACAGTCTAATTGCCGATTTGACTTGGAACCTGTATACTACGTACTTGATCACACATGATCACCTTTACATCAAAAGGAACATAATCGTAGAGGATAGTGAACACTTCATTCGCATCACAATCTAGAAATAAACTGCTCAAACACCCAAACTCCATATCCAATCATTAACCCGAGTCATTAGTCCGAATCGCTACTGCTGCTACTGGAGCTGCCATTGACACCGCGGCTCTTGTGCTTTTTGTCCTTCTTATGCTTCTTATCTTTCTTGCCCTTCTTGAACTTGTTCTCAAGGACGTTGGCGCCAATAGCGCCAGCCGCCGCAGCACCAAGACTACTCAAGAGACCACCTCCAGCGGTATGCGCAGCCCAAGCAGCAGCACCTCCACCAACTAGGGTGGCACCTAGTCCGCGCTCACCATCGGGGCCGGGTTGGCCGGGAGGATATTGTCCTGGGGCTCCGCCCTGGGGATAGGCGGGGGCACCGTGTTGAGGAGCGCCGTACTGCTGCTGCTGAGGATAAGACGATGAACCGTGCTGTTCGTAATGCTGCTGTTGGCCGTAGCCCTGCTGAGGAGGAGCGTGGGAGTCGTAGCTAGGCTGTGGGGAGTGGGACGCATATTGAGGTTGCTGAGGATGTTGTTGGTTGTAGCCGTAGCCCTGAGGCTGCTGATGTTGTTGCTGATAGGATGGCTGTTGTTGAGAATATTGAGGCTGAAGACAGCGTTAGACATAGAATAAAAGATGAGATAAAAAAGACAAACCTGCTGAGGATATCCGCCCTGTTGACCATAGCATTGAGACTGGCCATAATTTTGCTGTTGAGGGTAACCGCCCTGCTGGCCGTAGCCGCTGTTACCACCGCCGTAATAATCGTTGGAGGACATGATTGAGATGTTGTAGGATAGAGACTGAAGTGGATTGATGGAAGCGTAACAGATCAATAGGATAGTGGCAGTGACAGAATGTAGGATGATGGATCAGAAACCTAGAAACAAAGAAGCTTTCCCCCGCCTTTTAATACCGTGAGCAACTCCTTCCGTCCCAGGCAAAATAGCTCATCTCAGCCTAGCTTAGCTCTTCACTCCCAGGAAGGTCACAGGCAAATGCCAAAATACGCCTTAGCTGACCTTCCTTGCCTTCCTCGCGTCACGCACCCAATTGCAGCAGGCGCAGTTTCATAGCCACACGTTCAAGCCCGTAAGCTCGAGCTAACCGCTAATGTCAGGGCTGAACCGGTGCACTTGACCACTGAGAGACGAGGGGTGAGTGACTGCTACGCGTGGCTTCTTGCGCCGCTGGGTGTGGGGTTCCGGGCTTTCCGAGTCCGAGCCGGGAGTTGCTGAGCCACAATCCCGTTGCCAAGGCCGGTCTTGATCGGCGGCTTTTAATGCGTGTCGGAAACTAAGGCATATTTCCTCAAATTGGCCAAATGTGACAGTATCAAGATTAAATAGTATTAAGCATTAATTGTAGTATTGAATTGATTACCGCTTTAGGCCATATGGTCAAATCCTTGCTGAATATTATCGCATATCTCGTCCACAATCTTTTCCTCCGCCGCCTCATCACCAAGCCCCAACGCACCAGGTTGCCACGTAACTGTGTACACCAGATCCCCTCCTTTGGTGGAGGCGACATTGAAGCAGATGGGGCAGCCTCCAATATGACTAGGCTGCGCAAACGTCAACTTTGTCACCTCGACCTGTTCCTTGGCAGTCGCATCGGGTTTCACGCTGCCGTCAAAGACACCAACGTTGCTAACTTCGTATGACGAGTCTCGCTCCTTGCCAATCTTTCCAAGCGTCCACTTCCTGATGCTCGGGACATATCGAAGAAGTCCAATAGCGCAGTCTTCGAGCTTCGTGGAAGCGGTTGCGAATTGCTTGGTGGCTTGGCTCGCTGATGCCCATTCTTCCTCAGTTAGAGGTCCCGTGACAGCGCTGCGAACGTGGATAGTGTAGCTGCCCGTAACCACATCGTGTACTTCATCGTTGGACATCCCGATGGATCTTCGCATGTTGATGGCTGTCTGCGCAACGAAGTTGGTGACATTGTTATCACCAATCACTTTGCTGAGTGCGCGGACGATGAGTTGGTGCATGACTCCTGTCAACCGCGCATCATGAGCCCTTGCAAGCTGCACGGCCTTGCTGACCTGCGAAGCTCCAACCTGGCGGATCTTGAGCTTATTCCGGTGTGTCTTGGGGTCGTAGAAAATAGGCGTCGCAGTCCATGTGCCCTCATCAACATAAGATGCTGAGACACGCAACCCTAGCATTTTGACAATGAAGTACGGCATGAATTCTGCAAAAAGTGGTGCTAGTAGGAATGACCAGGAAATTGGAAGTCTTTTGGCTGTGTCGAAGACTTCAGGGAATGGTTTGGCAGGTGGGGAAATGGTAGACGGTGGCACAGTTGCTGGAGGGTCTCTTAACGCAGAGAGAAACGTCTTGTGAAAAGCAACTCCTGAGAGGCCATCGCCAATAGTGTGAGAGTAGGCGAATGCGACATGGCACTGATATGGGCCGAGAGGAAGAATCACGATTCTCCACGGAGGTATACCGGCGACGAAAGGACGGTCCAGTTCTGACTCCAATGATTTTCCAACGGCTTCTAGGGGGTTGGTCTGGGCTGCCTCGACAATAGAGATGTGCTGCTCGACATTGATGCTAGACACACGTTGGTAGTAAGCCTTATCAGTGTCCCTATCTCCAACAGTGACGCAAAAGAATTGATGCTCTTCAATGCATCGTCTTAAAGCGTTGAAGTAAGTTGAGGGGGATTTAACGTCGACACCTTCAGTGAAGCTGTAAACTGCGCCAATGACGACTGCGTGGTAGTAGCCGACATCTTCACGGGCAATTGTCCGCATCTCATTTGGACCTGTGATAGGTTAGACCAAGTAGCAGTCTAGAGCGAGATCACCTACTTGCGTATCTAAGAAACTCGGCTGTGGGCTGCATGATGGAATACTGGTTGGGGTTACTAATATTGGCTTTTGGTGATGGTGATATCCTGAGAGGTATATTGGTGTTGTGAAGCAGTTGAAGGTTAGTTTAAAGAGTTGTGTTATAGCGGATTTGAGACGGGCTTATTAGGCGCAAAGTCGTGGTGGTGAATAGCCAATTGGTGTGGTCTGTTAATGGGAATAGGCGGCCTCCTACGTTGAAGTTGTCGTGGAAAAGGAAATTAGGTGTGGGCCATTGATCCTTCAGTGCATTATTAAGCGAGTGTGAATAGCGCCAACCTTTGGTGGTGTTGATGTCGGAATCTCGATTGCTGCTCAGTATCTAGCTTCCCTTTGCTGTATTGCTTGAAAAAATTCATAGTCATATCGGTGCAACTCTCTTCCGCTACACCATACGAACTTAACAAATACTGCTTATTGCTTACTGTCGCCTATAGCATGCATCTCAGGTATACTCTTGTTTAATCTTATTTCCAGCTGCCAAGCCCAGGCTTATCTTGCCCAGACGGCAACGGCATGTAGTGTATATACTAAACTCTTACCATGATTTCATCCTAGGAATATCCAAGAGGCCTCGATAATGTGTTGCTCTGTTATATCAAGACACTAGAATGTGATTGTTAAACGACAGCATTGGTTGACCTATGACATATTCTTTTTGAATCAGAACCCGAGACAGTCCGACCATGACTTATTGTCGATCAACAAAAAATCAAGCAACGAAGACATGGAAGCACAAGAGAGTAGGTAAATTAGAAAACACAGAATCTATGCAATTAGAGTAAAGAAAACTTCCCCGTAACAAGTGGCCGACAGCTTCGCTTGTGCCATCGCACCTTCGTTTGTGACTATGGAGATAAATAAGTTGTCTAAGCCAGCTCTACCATCGCAGTGTATTCAACTTCCTATTACCAAAATGATTTGACTTTAAGACGCTGCCTATAAAGTGACAACAAAAGGTCGTAAATCGTCTACGTTTAATAACAATCCAAGGCTACAGCGCTGTAATCATCTGTCTACGCAAAGACCGCCTACAGTCGACAACATCCAACCGCATTCTCAACATCCCGTCGACAATAACAGGATGACTCAATTGGCACGTCTACAAATGCCATGGCCGTCTTAAGCTGCTGCTTTATGATCAGTGCCTCGCCATCGAGCCCCAACTTCACTGCACACTCGTGGTATCCGTGAAGAGCCCACACATTGTTGGGGTGGTGTCGCGCACGGTAGAGTTTGTTGTTCAGGCCAAGATCGGTGCGGTATACATCGGCCGCTTCTTCGATGCGATTTTGTTCCATAAGGAGAGCAGCGTAGGCGTGTCGAGCTGGTTGCATCCACGCCCATGGCTCGGCGTAGTTCAGACTGTCGTCCAGTTCAATCGACTTTCGAAGATGATCAAAGGCAAGTTCGATGTTACCGCGTCGGTACTCCAACTCACCCTTGAGCATGGCCTCGGCGACTTCAAGAACATCAATACACTTGTTGGGGTATGCTGAACGCGTCGGTGGAACAAGGGCCTTTGTAGCGAGGAAGAGCTCGAGCTGTTTGGCCGACTCTTGGACATTACCTAGGGCTGCGAATGCAACACCCTTGGCATAGTGTATCGTAGCTGTTGTAACGCAAAGGAGCTTCTGGTCCGAGGGAAGCGGCATTCCGATGATCTCTTCCCATTTTCCGAATCGAATCAGGATGTGCGGGCGAACTGACCGAAATGTTTCCAACCAGTCAGCCATGGGCGGCGACTCAATTCGCAGGTCCTCATCTGGCACTGCTAACTCCATTTGATCAACCGCCTTGATAGAGACGGCATACTGCCCAGCAAACATGGCGGCATAGATGAGCGAGTGGTAGTCATGCATGCGGTAAATAGTGTAGAAGTCGCCGCCGCCTCGTAGAGAAACAAACTTGTCGTCAGCGATGACAGCCTTTGTATTTGCTGAAATGGCACGACGATAATCTCCAATAAGGATATCGAGATGCGAGGGCATATGTGCCAGATGGCCTGCCTCGTTTGCCAGTCCGCGGAGATACTCCGCTGCGAGCAGACCTCGCTCTGGTTCATCAGACATTTCGGTAACGTGAATGTAGGCGTGTAATAGGCCGATGTGCTGATATCCGCCCTCTTGCGCGAGTCCTCTCTCGAGAGCTTCCTGAATCTTAAGGACCTCAGATCCAGGTCCTGGCTTCCCTGTTCGTACGTCCCACAGGGCCCAGGGTGTGAGATTCATGAGGGCATCGGCATAGAGAGTTGCGACATCGAGATCGTCTTTAAATTCTTTGTATACAGGTACCATGGCTTGCGCGTAGTTATGATTCCAAGTCTTTGCGTTTTTTGTGTCACTTTCATCCTTGGGGAAGCGATGCCGGATGGCACCAGCGAGGGCGCGCTCAACGGGGCTGGCCTTTGAGGCTAGTGATGCCGCCTTTTTGCATGCTTCGAGTCCCTTCAACGTGGTATGCTTGAAATCGTTGTGATCAAAAGCTCTCCAAGGTTTGTTGTAATTAGGCCCAAGCGCAAAGGCAAGTCCCCAATAGGCGAGACAACAGTCCGGGTCTATTGCGATGGCCTTTTCAAAGCAACGCTCTCCTTCTGCATGATTGAACGCGTAGCACCAGACCAAGCCGTCCTCAACCCATCTCTTTGCTTCTGGGTTGTTTGTAGTGACGTTGCGACTGAAAGGTGGGAGAATAAAGTCTCGCCCTGCTGAGTCACATTGCTTTTGAGGTGGATGAGAGAGGACCATTTTGTGCGTAGAAAGGGGATTGTCAGTGATAACAAATCCCTGTTATTGGAGATGTTGAGATGGAAATGGAGATGGAGATGGAGATGGTTGCCAGTGCCGGGAGATCGCCACGTCCGACTTGCGGAGAAGCTGGTCGACCCACTCTTGGTCTATGCAACGTCAAATCAGCAATCACCTCAGTGACGTGTGCGACAAGGACTGGCCGAAATAGATGATAATAAGGGAAGTAAGCGGTTTTATAATAAGTTGTCAGAATTTATTCCATTGGGGGTGGATACCTAGCAATTGTTCAGATCGGCCGTAGCGATCATGCATAGAATAGCTTGAAGAATAGTCAATTGCAAAAGCATATAAGCAGTATCAACTACACTACAGGCTCCAAATCAGATCGAACCATTCCGGTGATACCTTATTTTAACATCAAGTTTCTCGCCAACGCTCAACCTCACACTCCAGCCTACCGAAACAGCATGGCAAACTTAACCAAACAGCTGCTCCTGCTTAGCACCCTCAGCAGCCTGGAGGTAGCTGACACGATCACGGCAGTAAAACTCAATGGCAACCTTGTTATCGAGGTTAGCCCTACCCTCGTCAAGACCGCCGGCCTTGATGATGATCTTGCCCTCCATAACGTCAAGGCGAGTGTACAGGCTGGAGCCACAGTCACCACAGAAGAAGTGGTGGTTGATCTTGCCAGAGGCACCAGTGACGTCGTATTGCTTGGGAGTACCTGGGGGGATTTAGTTTGACGGTCAATTGGTTGGTGGGAGTTGTACCTTTGGTGACGCTGAAGGAATCCTCGGGAATTACAGCGTTGGAAGTAAAGGCGCCGCCAGTCCACTTCTGGCAATCGGTGCAATGGCAGAGAGCAGTAAGATCAGGTTCACCTATGACCAGTTAGATATCTTCCAATTACTTGTCAGGCTTGGTACTCACTTGTGCTCTTGTACGCAATAGCACCACACATGCAGCTGCCAGTAAGAGGCATTGTAATTTATTTAATAGGTCGATAAGCACAAAGCTAGAATGTGTTTGGAAAAGCGTAGGTTCTCAAGGTGTTGAGGGGATGATCTGTGGAGTGAAGAAGCTCTCAAGGTTCTCGGACACGGGTTATATATACTTGAGATGACCCCCCGTTGAAGAGGTCGATTCCACACGTCACGACCTGAATGATCTCCATACGCCAAGGGACCACCCCCTCAATCGGTCCAAAGTCAAGCGGTTGAGCGGGAACTAATTTGGAATCTTGCTTTATTGTCAAAGGGAGATATACTCGATGGAATATTTACCATAAAATCATTGACCGGTCAGCAGTTGAAATGTATTTCTCCGGAGTGTCCAACAAATTGCTGATTTACACTCAACCTGTCAGCTGTTGTGAGTTTGGAATCATTGACGTCTTTGCAAGACATGACCATATTCGGATCCGTTGAAGCGGGGGGAAACAGCCTTTTCCGCTTCCCCAATCCTTTTTCGTATACTTGACCCAGAAAAACGGAGGAATTGACTAAAATTCCCGGGTGAAATGGATTCCAATGGAGATGCATAAAGAATATGCTACTCTCCGATATCCGCTGCGCCGAAGCGGGGAACATACGACAGCCACCAAGAATCTTTCATGACGATCCGGCAGTTGAAAGACAGTCATGATAGAATATCAAATTAATGAATTTTATCACCTATTTGGACCAACTTTATAAACAGGTTCTTGCAATCTTACATACTCTGGCAGAATTCACAGCCATCGCCCATCTTTACTCCCGCATATCAATCTTGGGCTTCTCATCGCTGATCCTAACACCATCCTCCTCATCCTGCGATCTATGGCGCTCATGCGCAGCTGATCGATCGATTGCTCGGTCACCCATGGCCTCTCTTGCATCTGAGTCGTGAGCAACATCAAACTTGCCTCTCAGGTTCTCAGGACCGATAAAGGTCAACACGATCACGTAGGCGTACACGCACGCCATGAAGATACAGATGACTTTTCCGTAATCATATCGAGTCACCCCTTCCTCAGTCTCGGGTAGAGGAAAGTTTTCGCCGAGACGTGCCTCGATGGTGGATGAGGCAGACGATACAAGGTTACCGAGTTGGTATGATGTGCCCACAACAAAGGTACGGAAAGCACCAGGAGATAATTCCATCAAGTGAATAGGTATCACACCCCAAGCTCCCTGCACGCAGAATTGTTGGAAAAAGGCAGCCGCAATGATAGAGGAATCGCGAACGAAGGTGTAAGGATAGAGGAGGGCGCCTCCGATGACACAACACACGATGATGCTGATACGACGGCCCACCGACTGACTCGTAAAACCGACAACAGTACCACCCAGCATAGCACCCAAATTCGCTACTACTTGGGTAACAGTAACCTTGTTCTTGGAGAAATTGAGCTGGTTCTCCAACATGGTAGGATAAAGGTCCTGGCTGCCGTGGCTCATGAAGTTGAAGCCAGCCATGAGAAGAACCAGATAGACGAGTAGTAGCCAATGATGTTTGAGTGCGACTTTTCCTTCTTTGATGAACACTTTTCCTTTACCATCTGCGTTGGCTGCTTGTCGCATGCGTTGACGCTCTTGGTAAGCTTGAGTCTCGGGGAGCATAAGACGAAAAATGATGAATAAAACAGGTGGACAAGCACCGAACCAAAACAGAGGACGCCAGTCGTGGGAAGTCGTATCAACGAGACCTCGTGCAAAGGCTGCGCAGAGAAGATATCCAAAAGCATACTAAATAATTAGCAATTGACCGTAGCATTGGAGGGATGCGCCACTTACACCTTGTTGAAGAATACCACTCATGAGACCTCGCGCTTCTTCAGGGCAGTCCTCAAGGGCTGTAGCAGCAGCGTTGCCATAAAGACCACCCATGGCAATGCCAAACAAAGCTCTGCACGCAAGGAACTGCTGATAAGTCTGGCAAAAGCCAGTTCCCTAAGACGTTTGTCAGTCGACACTTCGGAGATATCTCGTAGATCTGCCAAGCCGGATCAAGCCGCAATGGCAGGGATGGTCTGCAGGACTGCCACTTACAAGTTCAAGCACAATAAAGAGAAGATTGTTTACCACGAACGGCCACTTTCGACCGTAGCGATCGCTGGCGATACCAAATGTGATGGAGCCAATGGATCGGAACATGAGGACCAGGGTGATACCCCATGTAATGTCGGTCTTAGTTTTGCCAAATGTCTTGCTGAGACTTGTTACGGAGAGGGAGACGGAAAAGAAGTCGAATGCGTCCCATGTCTGCATATGAGTATTAGTAAGTTATCAGAATAACATGACGTGTGGATAGTGGTTGACTTGCCCAGGCTGCAAAGGCGACAAAGAAAAATGCCCATTGTTGAGAACTCAGCATGCGCAGCAATTTTATCGGATTCGGCACACTATGCATCGGGGGTTTGAGTGTAGAGAATCGTGTAGCTATGTAGCGCCCAGGCGACATGCCCTCATACGGCGCCCGAGTATCATACTCGTCTTGAGCCATGGTGGTAGTTTGTTGTTTTGCGCAAAGTGCGGTGGTTTATGTTGGTAGATAAATACGGGTAGAATGTATGACGTTGGCGTGGGAGTAACGGGAAGGTGACCGGGCGTCGGGACTTGTCAACAACTTGGCTAGGACGTAAGTGAGACACGATAAATGAGTTGAATGCCAATATGAGTCACGACACAGTCAATGCTGCTTCATAGAGATGATCTGTCAAGGTGCGGACCATACTCGTTTATATACAATTTGTCCTCCCCACTTACACATCACGGACTGAATCAAGCCTATCACACGTATACGATATCAATGTTGCAGGGCCCCGTTATTTGTGAGTTCACTGGCGTCGGTTTCGCGTGCTTATTCTACCTTATCCAGTATCGTAACGCTGCAGATCTCAGTGCTGGGTGTGCTCCAAGTTGCAGAGACAGGGATCACTAATGTTGCGTGCATCATCGTTAGTGCAGGGTCGTTGAGATACATGTTGCATCACGCGGGTAGAAGTTCTAATGTCTGTATCACATATCTAGAATATTGCAATACGTTATCTTGACATGCAAAGACTGACAAAGCTCGACAGACCTCTCCTGATGTCCAAAGAGTATGTATATCGCAACGTCCTTTGTACTCTACTCTAGACCATACTGACGTAGCCTTCGCTTACAGACGTCTTTCACCTCCGCATTTGCCCATCCTCAAATCCTGGAGAAACAACGCTTACACAGTCTCCGCTCCATTCCCGGCACACGACGGCCGATAAAGTGGGGATCAAACCCCGACACCAACCTGGTTTCGGTAAGATGCAACTGGGGATATCGGCAATCCGGCATCTGAGGTGGGGTCCGTGTGTCTACCGATCGACATCATCCCCAAGAATCACTCAACTTTGTTCCTCTGAACAAGAGGCATTTACGAGGAAGAACTCGGAATCAATGAGTTTAACGCCTCCATTCTATTTTCTAGACTGAGGAGAAGTGATTACTGTGCCTAGAACATACCAATGAAACACAACATTCGCCCTGCATCAGCTAATCGTGGACCCTCCTTCTCAACTATCGAGCATCCATTTCTCCTCAATCCCCAATTACTAGTGTCCATAAGCTTGTTTCCCCGGAAAATCCCTCCTTCCCCAACATCACTTGCGCCCGCTAATCGTTCTAAGTTCGAGGTAGACTGTCTCCAACTTATGTGGTTCAAGCTTGAATGTAAGCAAGATTCGACTTCCTTCCGAGTGTTCCAGAAGGTTTCCAGAGTTACAACACTGTGTCACCTTTTGACGTGGCAGTAACGATATCACCGACGGCTTCACGTTACTCGCCACATCAAACACCGAGCCTCCGAATTGCAAAGACCTGGAGTTGACCGCTTCGCTTCTAATTTGATCACCGGTTCTTTCCTATCATCTGTCACATATCAATAATTCTCCCAGCAGGTTCTTTTCGGTTACCTTGTTAGCATTCATCTATAGTGGGTGGGAAACAGCAAGACAGAAGTTGTCGATACCTAGTCTCACAGTGACCCAGCAGGTCTAGAACGCTTATCACGTAAGGATTCAAGCTTCCATTGCTTCGAGACTTTCTCTCAAGTTTAGAGCCCTGGGTCTAGAGCAAATATCGGGGACTTAGGTTGCATCACAATAAACTTTACATCATCTGTGGAAGCAGGCCCGTCCCTACGGAACAAATCGGAACATTGTCGAGGCGGTTTTGATAGGAAACGATTCAGATGGCTTCAGATGTCTCAAGAGGTAGAAAAATATTGTCTTCTTAGTGTTGACGATGCAGATACCTAATACCAAAACGATTCCCACCCTAACGCCCCGAATCCAGGGTATATTGGGTATCCCTTCGCAACCTATGTAGTCTCACAAAAATCCTTTGACTCTAGTTGATACTTCAGCATTATCGACAATGTCCGACCCAAAAATGACATTACCCTCTCTTCTCAGACCACGCCACCATCGGTCTGTGTCATGGGTGACAGTGAGCCACCAAGATGGGAATAACAAAATACTTAACAGAAACCATTCGCTTGCAACTCTCATTAGTCCATACGTAAACCCCTCATCATCTCATGCTGTAGATCTATGCAGAATGCGTTCGCGTCATTCTCTCCTAAACACCCCCACCCATAAAAGCAGCGAGATCGTCGAGGTCAAGTAGCTGTCGCTCGAACGCTTGGCATAACTCGGGTGCTGTCATGTCTTGGCTCGTGGTCTGTCCATCCTGAGGAGGTACGATGCCGTTCGCCATTTCTGGGCTAGACTGCTTGATATCGTGATGTACAATGCCGTGGGGTGTGTTGGTCGGTGGTGGTGAAACCGTTGTGGGAGTAGAGGCTCCTCCCGAACCACCATTGATAGTGGTAACACCAGGTCGTCTCGCGAGTACAACGGGAGGTTCACTATCGCCGCGTACCGATTCCGATACAGATCTTTTAGGGTTGCCCTGACCCGAGATACTACCTGTGTGGTTGGTCTGTTGGTCATAGTCCATCGCGTCAGGATTGGTGTCAGCGTTAGATGAGATCTCATCTTTGATACCGCTGGCAGCGTGAGGTATCGAGCCATGGCGCAAGGTGTTACCGTTGGAAGCCGCAGCATCATTGTTGAGTACCCGTTGCATGACGGTGAGGTGTCGCAGCCAGCTACCCATAAGGGGCCAGTTCTCAGTGCCATCACTCATAAAGCGCAGACCATCCTTAACGATGTGCGCAGCGGTCTCGACAGCGTTAGGCGGTGTCAAGCCTTTGAGAGACAAGTAGGCGACTGTTGCACTGGCTGTAAAAGCAGAGAAGAGCATGAAGATAGGAAAGCAAGGAACATGATCCTTCTCGGAACCAGCCTCAACAGCAGTAAGCAGTGAGATCGTACCATGGCAGGAAGTGAAGAGGCGATCGATAATGTCATGGCATCGAGCATTGAGACGAAACGACTCGAGACTGAAATTGACAGCAGTCACCTCTTGCAACAAACGCCTTCTGTGAACAAAGACTGTAGCGCAGTGGAGAAGACAATGCAGCATGGCAAAGGTGTAGCCGGATCCCATTGTCATATGTAAGTTGATCTGGCCCGGCTTGTCCACAAACTGCATGGGCAAAGCTGCTCGAAGTCCTTCGATCTTTGTAATCAGGTCACCACAATCTTCCTCACGGAAGCTAGCGAGTGTGGTGGTAGTGAGCATGGCGACGACATCACGCCAGATGGTTGACGCCAAAACAATATAGCCAAACTCCCCAATTTCAGAGGGAGGCTGACCAGGAGGGACGGCGGTAGGGTCGAGTTGCTGGCGCAATGTCTTGACAAACACGGCATTGCCAAAAGCAAAGTTGATGTCTGAACAAGGCAAAGACACATCTGCGGTATCGTGTGGTGACAGGGCAGCATAGCGTCCGGGAGTGCTTGTCAGAAGGCAATCCAGAATGTAGATGAGCCAAACTGTACGTCGAAGGGACTCATCTCGTAGAAACAAATCGGCATCTGGAGATGGATGATGGCTATTCAAGATGCGATACATCTGCACCATACGCGCAGCCTGGCCCAGGTAGATGTAGGCCCTAACAGCGTTACGTGAGCCCCATTCGTGAATGATGATCAAGCACAAAGCTTGAATATCAACAAGATTAGGATGATCCAAATTTTGGTTAATCAAAGTCATGGCTTTGGCTGCAAAAGTCTCCGCGGCTTGGGTTGGTCCTCCATAACGGCGGATAAGACTAGGTGAGCTCCTAAGAAAGGGTTGTCAGCGGCGGGGCTTCAACGTCGAAATGTGTCAGGGCCCAATATTGAACGATTGCATCTGTCGAGCGTGCATGCGTGGTGGATATGGGGTGAGACGACTCGAGATACCGCGGCTCGAATCCGGGATAGGGTATCCAAGATTCACCAAGCGCAAACACCAGTGACGGTAGCACCGATCGGGATCCACATATGCCCGGGCAGAGAAGCGAGTAAGGAATGATGTGGGAAATGAGTAGATGGACAACGCGATAAAGCACGGCCATAGAGCAATCGAGAAAACATAGCTTGAATTAGTGACGTACCGGGCTGCACAGGTCAAAAGGCCATATACCAAGGCAGCATCTAAAGACGCGCTCTTGAGTTGTTGGACAAAAGAAGGCTTGTGGAACGCGACGCAAGCTGGAAATGTTTTCGACACAACTCGCTCACATTCGGCAATAAGCTCAGGAGTCAGCCTGGAAAAGAATCAAGATTAGCCAACATTAAAGCATACCAGGTTGTGATAAAAGGAAAAGCGGACAGTGTGTGGCACGGCCCGTCTCATGCTTAGGCGCCTGTGCTCTCGATGACAGGCACGCGTTGTACCAAGAATTTCGGGGGTTCCCCGTAAGCCGACGGCGATAAAGTGGAGCGAAAGGACGGGCTTAGGAACCAAGTCAAGGTACAATTCGGGAGGGCAGCAACCCAAAATGCACGGGTGCGGGTGTGGTAATGAGGGTTGGGGGGCAGGGCAGGGGTAGGGTCCGGCTAAGGGGCTAATAAAGACGTGCAGCATGAGCAGCCGGCCACCCGGGCGAGAAGACGGAGCAGGCTGCGGGCGCAAGAGTCTGACGATGAGACGAGACAGGGAAGGGCGGCGAAGATGATGGCCTGCCGATCCCCCCG